>JBBPDH010194440.1:0-16034 GCA_037974565.1 Clupeocharax schoutedeni | reverse complement strand
TTTTGTTATACATATAAGAGTTCTTAGATTAGTAGTTAGGTTATTTGTAGATAGTTGTGAACCTTGAGTTTACGGGGCCCATGGCCACTTTGATGGCCCAGAATTTGGTGCTACGCCCCTGACTATGGGTGTGATTTTCACCCACATTTGAAAGATCCCACAAAACGTGACAGTCCTTCAGTACCATAAGGTCCATGAAATACAGCCCAGCTTAACTGCTTCTTCAGCCATAAGACAACGTGTTAGATTTATCAGATGAAAGCAAACAGAATTTTGCCTTTAGAATCCAATCACACGTGCCCACAACCATTAGTGGATATCTAGCGCCCTCCAGTGTTTAGTTTAAACTCACCAAGCCTAAATATTCAAATTCTGTTGAAAGCCTTGATAATCTGCAGTTAGTTAAAGACTAGAACTGAACTCCAGCAATGTGATCAAAACCATCAGGCTGAATTATGCCGCCTTATGGGCTTAAAAGAATACTAAGACAGGGTAAAGTGTGCTACAGACCAACAAACTTCTGGCAGATGTACGCATGTGCTGCGGAAATCTTCTTTCTGTTTCACAGGCTCCCCCATGTGTCCAGTTTCTGCAAAGACAAATAGTTCCCACTAGATTTTTCTTTAAATTATTTTTACAAATATTTGTAAGTAGTTCTTTCACAAGAACGACTGCACATATGTAGAACATTTTCACATTTCCAGTTCATTTCAGGCACTTTCTTATCCTCAGGATCTAGCATTATTGACAACCAGGGGTGTCAGAGGGATTCTGAATAGTACCTGAAAAACTTCAATGAATTAGTTGGTAAACACTTAATTTAACCTACAAATTTGACCTATTTCGTGTATTCTTTTTTCTTTAGTTTTAAATGTAACACAACATTGCCATTGGCATGTGGGTAAATTTTGGTTTACTTTCCATTTCTTTGTAAAGAATTCTCTTATGTCCATTGTTTTTGGGGAGGGAGCAATTATTGAACCAAGAATGAATCAAGAATGCCCTGTGTTTACTGTATATGTAACCTAAATAAAGCAAAGCTTACTCCTAATATTTCATTGTTTAGTTGAACATTCATTTAGCGTGGCCTAGGGCAGTGGTTTCCAAACTTTTGAGTTACCCTCTCCCGTTTCGAGCAGCCTGTCTAGGCACGGATGATTCACTTCACATGCATGCGGTGAGTTGGTGGCAAACCCGGAGTTCCAGTCATATGTGTATTCTCCAAACGAATAATTCTGAAATGTGAAGTGGACACGTCCACTTCAGATTGAGTGGCGGAGATGCCCATGCTGAATATATTTAGGCCAACTATAGGGTGCCTTTTGTAACAACAGCTTAAGGTGTAAAAGATATATCTAAATGTTAAATCATCAATCTAAATATTGCACTCTAAATGTGGGATTTAAATCTAGCACTTGTACAAATGGCGACACTAAATGTGGGATTTTTGAGCTCTAAATGTTGAGGCATAAATGTTTAGAAGATATTCTAATTGGCCTCGCCCCATGATTACAATTGGCTGTTACCTAGAAGGGGGCTGGACTGTGTGCTGTGGTATGCCCTCACCAATGTGGAGGATTTACCTTAAATGATCTTAAATCTAAGTATCTCCCGTATACTGTATAAATATATAAAATTTATGCTCAGACCTGGTGCAGCTTCTTTCATGTATGAAACTTACTGAATGTTAGTAAGAGGAAATACCTGCATACCCTAAACAAACTTTTGTGAATATTTACATAATAAACAAAAGGTCCTGCTTGTTGTCACATATATTATTATTTTGTATTGAAACATAATACAAGTTTTTGAGAAGAATAACAATAGGGAGTGTTTAAAAATAACAATTCCTTTAATATAAAAAATATATCTTTTTATCAACAGCATGAGGGCAGTGTCACATGAGGCGAACAGGACCAGAAGGACAACGACCAGGGGAAAATGAAAGTATGTATCACAACATAAAACCCCAACATAAATACCCAATAGGGAAACATAAGGACCAATGGGAAGGTGAAACAGGGAATACATTACAGGTGAGAGGGGAAATCAGGGGAGTGATGCAGTTCAGGTGCTATTAGTAACAATGATTGTGAGAACTGGGAAAGTCCATAGATCAGTGACGACCTCCAGTGGTCGCAGATGATAACTGCTACAATTCAGAAAGTCCCCAGTCCTACAGCGACCCCGAGTGGTCCCAGACGGAAACCGTGACACTGTTATTCTAAAACTAAATCAGAGTCAGGGCAATTTGCGTAATAATGCCAAATAGGTCAAAATCTCGCTATCATATGCTTTAAGAAATGGTACTGATCGGCACATTCAGAGACATTAAGCTTTAATTTTATTTTATTCTTTTTCACTTTCATTCAGTGCTTCGTCAGTTATACACAAGGTGCATGTAATCAGTATTATTGTAAGTAATTCTGATTGGATCAAGCTGAATCCTCTCTATTATGATGCAGGTCGTGAGTCCTCCTCTGTCAGTAAAAGGGTCTAAAAAGAAGGACTCACGATTGTCCCAACTACAATCATTTCCTCCAGAATGACTGTGTTGTTTGAAAAGTATTTGTTTTTTCTTATTTAATCACTGAAATAGGTGCATATGTGTGTCCAGAATTAGTTCCCGTCCTTTTAGTGTATTAGCAAAGCCAGTGTTAAATTATAATCAGCATTGTGTGAGTAACACTAGGGGTGGAAAATAATTCAGTAGTTTTACTTCATACTCTACTTTGGTATTATTATGGAAGTCCGTACTTTACTCAAGTGTTCTTGAAATTGACTAATTTCTCCCAATTATGATTCAAAGAGAAAAAACTCTTTTACTTCTTAAGGTTAATATTGTACGATGTGTGTAAGTGTGTGTGTTTTAATGGGAGAGAATGTAGAATCTTATGGTTTAGGCCTATGTTTGTGAATAATTGATAGTATTTCTAACCTGACCAGAGGAACTGAACATTCTTTATCTTCATGCCCATGTGTTTGTGAAGGATTTTCAATAACAGAGGGAGATCAAAGCACTCTCTGTACTCGTTATCACGAGCATCATCTTCCTCCAGGAGCTCCTTGTACAGTGAGGAACTTGTTACAGTTAAGGTGGATATTAATTATATAATAGAACTGATATGAAATATTGCATAGCAAAGAGTGTTATTACAATATAGTTCACTAATACGAAATGTTCTTTAATTCTTTAAAGTAAACCTTTGACTTTTCCACTGTTTTCCTCATTTTCTTACTGCTGGTAAAGTGTTTTACACATGCATTAAGGGATTTTATGACTTTTGGTCATACATTATTTCAAATGATTTGTGTTCATTTCTCACAGAAGTAACACATCATATGAAATTTACCACCCAGGGAATGGAGCCTTAGTTCACCGTTTTTCATCACATTCAAAAAGTTACTTACTCCTTATGGTACTTTACTCTGTTTCTTGCCTTTTATGCTGTTACATGAATCTTCTCTCTGTCACGCTCTCTCAATGCACACCCTAAGAAAAGGTTTCATATGTTATTCTTTACTGTATAAAATAATCTCATTATTTATGAGCTTATTTTATTGATGATCCTTATTAATTAGCTTACAGTATATTTGTAATATTTGAAAGCACTCTTTTCACTGCTTTTTGGTAACTAATACACACACAGACACCCACACTGTGGGTGTGGGTGATTCTGTATGGTTTGTTTTATTATGATACTGTAATGAGGAATAATGTACTTTATGGTATTTATATGACTTGAGATTGTACCTACAAATCTGTGCGTAAAAATGTGTATCTAGTGTAAAAATGTGCTAACATTAAGTCCAATCATGCCCAGGACATAGTTTCATTAAGAAAGCACACACTGTTTATTTAAATACACACACAAATATATTAGTATATATGACCATCAATAGAATTTGAGCAACCTTTACAGCCTGTTTTGAACCACTATAAGAATCAGGACCATATAATACCACTCACTTCACAACTCGTGTCTGCAGGATTACAATGTAGGCCCTCTAGTGGCTTCCTCTGCTGGTATTGTCAAAGAACAAGGTTGACTGGACAACAGAGGATGCTCCCAAGTTTGGCCAAAATAAATGATCAATTGTAAATAGTCATTGTAAAGATAAAACATTCTGCGCTGGTGTAACCATTTAAAATGCTGTTAAGCTTCAGGCGGCCTGTAAATGACACTGTAAAAATGTATTCCATGAGGACAGGAAGGGATGTGGGAGATGGGTCTTAGGCACTGATTAAAGCTCCTCTGATCTGTACTATTGTTGATGCTCCCACATGACCATGAATGTGTTTGTGTATCTTGTCAGGCATGAACCTGATTCGTTGGAAACTCAGGGCTGCTTTTGCGGAAGCCCTCGCTCTGCACATGCAGTATGTGGAAATCAATGTGCCGGAACTCAGCAGTAAACATTCCAAACAGGATGAAGAAGCCCATGACTGCAGCCCACTCACAAACGGCGCCCTCTGATCGCAAGTCTATATTGTGGAGCACAGACACTGAGACACAAGAGTTAAGGTTCAAGAAGAGATGTTAAAGTAGTATGTGTGTGTGTGTGTGTGTGTGTGTGTGTGTATCAGCATGAAATTACTTATTTAATGCATGATTACGAATATGGTGACCTCCAATCTGTGTATAATAGGACTGCAAAGAGTGAAACATGGACAATTACTTGATTTGTTCATGAAAAAGCAGTATCATAGATAAATAAAATGAAATTGTAAATGTAAGTCAGCCTTGTTTAAGAAAAATCAAGTCTACTCAAATCAACAGGGCAGCTGGTAGCCTAGTGGTTAAGGCATTCACCCTGGGATCAGAAAGTCCGGATTCGAAGACCACTAGGCACCTTTGAGGTACCCTGAGCAAGGTACCGTCCCCACACACTGCTCCCCGGGCGCTGTGTTCGTAGCTGCCCCTTGCTTCACTTGGTGAATGGGTTAAATGCAGAGGTAGTATTTTGTGCTGTTCAGACTGTGTGCTGTGGTGTTCACGTATGACCAGACTGTCACTTTCACTTTTTTCACTTTAACAGACAGAGTCAAATCAATGCATTTGATTCAGCTGTACATGTCTGACTGATGTTTAAAGGATACTGGCAAGAATCAGGCCGGTACAGAGAGTGCAGAAGATGATCCGCAAAGGTCCCACCCACTGCCTGTCATGTGATGGCTCAGCACGATAGGTGAGCCACACCTGAACCCAGAAATAAGCCAAACCCACGTAAAACGCCAGGAATGCCCCGAGGAGGTGGACTTTCATCTCCACCGATTGCTGAGGAAGAGAGAGACACTCATTTATCACTTTTACACTGAAACCTAATACATCTAATACCACAGATCAAAAGTATGGGATCACTTTTCCAAAATTTCCCATCAGTTTAGAGTAATCAGATCGAGTTATGTTAAATATTATTAATATAATAAGAGAAAAGTCCTATCCATTGACCTGTTTTTATTTCACTTAAACGAAGAAAAGAAAAGCTAGCTAAGTTTTTTAAATAGTAAGCTAATAACTAACTGATTACTTAAGGAATAGCTCATTAAATATAGTTCATGTTGCTCATGATGAATGAAAACCAGTAGTATTCATTTAATAATTTTTATTTGATGAACTGGAGTAGGTGTGTTAACACACAGTCATTACCTTTTGGTCAGCTGTGTACTTAAGCCTACACACCAAGTGTTTACCTGGAAGTTTCCCAGCACAGAGATTCCTATTGCAGAGATGAAACCGAGAACAAGACTGGCTGTGTTTGCATGGGACGCACAGCCCAGATCCCTCACCTGCTGGAACCTTATAATCACAATCCACAGAGCTGGAGAGAGATAGAGAGAGGCAAGTAAAGACAAACCCAGCTTAATTATGGGTTGCTATGAATTCATTTGTAGCCATTTCAGACCACAATGATGCACAACATTGATTAAAAAGAACATTTACTGACATCCTGTGATGAAAAATTTTGCTTTTTGCTGTGATAACTAAAGACATTTACGGTAAGTTACTAAGAACTTAAATGCATTTCAGTGTTATGATAATGATGATGATGATGATGATGATGATGATGATGATGATGATGATAATGATGATGATGATGTTGATGATCTGTTGTTTACTGTTTCATATGGTTTCTCATGATGAGTGCTGGGAAATGCCTACACACTGATATATAATGATAAACACTGAGGTAATAATTCATTTGTTGATCAAAGACGTTATGGGTGGTCAGTTGGACTAGTCATGTACAGTGGTTAAGTAGAAATAGTGGAAACGAAATGATTTTTTTCCCCTACTGCAATAATTATTTTTTATTTATGATATCTGGATGCATTTTTTGAGATGCGTATATTTACTGCTCATTTTACAGATAGTATTGCTTTTTCTCTTACTAATATTTTGCTATGTTTCTAATTCAAAAAATGATTTGTACACTGGTTAATGCTGTTAACAAGCTTTGTATCGTTTTGATGACAAATGCAGTCGTTCAAAGTTCTAGAAGTACTAATAATAAGAAAACTCACTCAGTACTGCACAGATGTTGCATATCTGGGAGAAGAGGCAGCTCTGAGGGTTGTACGAGCCACAGGCACTGATGACAACATTGTAAGTCAATTTACATATTTCACAGTATCTAATGTGCATTTAAATTTGGAGAGCAATGTGAATGTGCACACCTGATATATGGGAACACATCAGTCAGATTAACTGTTTCATTAGACACAGCTATACCAAACCTGCCATGTAAACACACACACACACACACACACACACACACACACACAAGTCAATGAGCGGTGAAGTATTCACAAGAGTGCAGGGGTTTTAAAAAAATGGGAAAGAATGAAAAGCAATAACTTACACAGTCCACATGCCTATAGTGCCAAAAACGGCCAGGAGAACAGGAAGCAGTGCCCATGCCCACATGACGGACCAATCAAATCACCTGTTCACACATCACACGACACGCATCCATAACTGCAGACTCTTAGCTCATGGCATAGTTATCCTAGTGTTTAGACTTTATCAGGAATATGCCACATACTGATGAACTGTCATATACAAACTACATCAATGAAAACATATCTATGTCATCTCTTTTCATCAGCTATGAATCATCAGTCAGAAAAAGCAGAGTGTGGAGGAGCCAGATGGACACTAGAAGAGCTCCCAAAATATCAAACTGGGAAGTAAGTGTGAGAGATTTATAACAGAACTGCTGAATAGATCTGCACAGTTCATCACACGTGAATAAAGGTAATTTTCTACATGTGCTAGTGTAGTGGTCCAGAATATATCATGCTGTTACAATAAGGGGTTCGATTTTAAAACATTGGGATGGTGAATAATTGGTACTATATATGCACATTTTTTATATTAAAGTCCAACAGTGTGCAAACAAGTTTTCATGGTACATTATACATAAAAACGTACTGGGATACACATCTTAATTATTGCATTCAGGTGAGCCCTTACTTCCAGTGAAGAGCAATCTAAATGCTTCAGTATACCAAAACATTTTTGTACAGTTTGACGAAACACCTTTTTTATTCCAGGATGACTGTGTCCCAGTGCACAAAGCGAGCTACATAAAGACATGGTTGGATGAGTTCAATGTAGAACAACTTGACCGGCCCCTACAGAGCCCTAACCTCAACCCCATCAAACACATTTGGGATGAACTGGAACAGAGTTTGGGAGCCAAGCCTTCTTGTCCAACATCAGTGCCTGACCTCATAAACCGTCACCTTGCTAAAAATAATCTAAGTAATTTTTTGGTAAAATTTACTTTTTTTGCCTAAATGATATCCTCATGATGCTGGCCATCTATGTTAAAATTGCCTACGCTTTCAGTTGATCAGGAAATATGGACAGTGGCCTTTGTCAAGAGTGTGACTTTTAGTTTTTTTGTCATTCCTGATAAACTAGTTAAAATTAGTTAGGCGATTACTTTAGCAAGATGTTGAAATGCTCTACAGAATGGCCACAAATTGCTCCAGAAACTCCTCATATAAGTCAATGTCTTAAAAGTCGATGTTGGTGTAATGGTTAGGCTTTTCAGTACTTTTGTCCATCTAGTGTACATTGACCTTTGCGATGGAAAAGGCGTATATTAGTAAAGTTCCTCCTATTAGTCATACAGAAGATAAGTAATTAATAAAGGGTGAATGGAGTAAATCAGTGCAACTTATATAATTGCAGTGGAATTGGGTACCATTATGTTCCCTGACTAAATGTATCTTGGTTAACCTCTTCAGCAACTTGAGAGGCACCACATCAGTTACACTACACAACTTATCATTAACGTTAACCAACCTGACTGAAGTATGACCAGCTGAGGAAAACTGTCTGGGTTTAGATTATCAGTAATAATAAAGCATTTATTAACAAGCCCCATACTTCTGAATATGTACAACACATACATGTCATTTTGCAGGTGTTAAAAGACAAGGAAGTAATAAACATACATTTAAAAATGAATTACACAAATATCCTCTTTGTCATTTTTATCCACTCAAAGGTAATGTAGGCTTCTGCTGATTTAAAAAAAAATAGGGGAATTTAGACTATGGCAATTCCTGTAAAAACTGTATTAGCTTTTAAAAGAGGAGGCAACATTTAATATCTAATAGTAAGATAACAGAATAATAATCCATGTGTTACTTTCTGCAATATTATTTTTAAAACAGCGCTTAAATTAAGTTAAAACACCAAAATGATTTTAGAGCATCATTCCAAAATCATATTAACAGAATTGGGGGATATTTTTAACCACATTCTCAAAGACACAAGGGGTGTTCATACTTTAATATCAATAAACTCAGCACATGTTAGTTAAACTACAGAGATTCCCAGTCTTCTAGCCTCAAAGACATGACTAGATCACTTTGTTTTAGAAACTAGTGAGAGAAAAGACTAAGCATTGCGTTCAAACCTAAAAAGGCGAGTTATAACAAGTAAAATTACATTGAAGCAGAAAACAGTACAGCAAAATGAGGAGGAAAAGAACAAACTCACGTTTCCTCTGCGCTGTGTATAATCGATTGTGAGCCAATACCCCTTCCCTTTTCTGAGCAGAGGATGCAAGGCCTGTATTATACCACCACAGTGTTATCAGGGAGGGCTGGACTTTGCCCTGCCTTGCAGTTTTATTACACAGGAGATATGAATAATAACTGCAGGATCACCACATTGCAGCAGAGTACAAATACAGAATGTTTACATGTGCCTAGAAAGGTCTTAAGGATGATGATGATGATGATGATGAACACATGGATTCAAATTAGAGACAATGACATGATGGGGTGTGCCTCTAATGATACAGGGCAGTCTCGGTGGCCTTCGAGGCCTGTGTATGTAAATAGAAGTAAAAAAAATGAAATGAGCTTATCACTTATGACCATGGATTATGTTCATTATCCCCCAAAAGTTCTGAATAACCGAAGTTAAATAAAGGAAAGGGGTCCAGTCATATTTACATTAAAATGTTAGGTCAAAGCAAACTGAAATATATTCTGATATGTGTGATTTCACCAATTATGACAGCACAGAGAAGACCAGAGGTGATGAGAGGTGATGTCCATGTTTATGCTTACAAAAATGCAATAGAAACACATGGAAACCTCCACAGTGAAGGTTTGAGTATCTCACTGCTACCATGGACCTTGTGCCAGCATCATTAATTTACGACTTTATTGCTCATGTCTGTTTAGGAGTATACAGCATGAGCAAATATCCAGCTATAGACACACCCTCATGCTCACAAAAGCATTCTTTCACACTCTGTTACACACAAGGGATTCTGGGACAGAAGGTAAGATGGGACAAATGTGTCATACATTTTTTTCTCATTACAAGCACTTTATTAAGTCCTTCTAGAGCCCTAATTCCATCGTGGGATGTCAAATACACACTTATCAAGGCACAGAGGGACTTACCCTAAAGAGTATATCATGCGTCAGAATAAAGCAACCCCCATAATTAAAATATTCATAGTTCTACATTTTCCTCGATCAAAAGAGATGTAGTCAACTGGATTCCGGTAGCCAATCAGAACAGTGAACTACACAAAAAGAGAGAATTCCAATGACCAAACATGTAAAAGCAGCCAAATGACCAGCACTGTGTGGATCCACAATGCTACCATTGATTACTAAACCCAGTCTACTTTAGCTAACATAGATTTGCCTAAAACTACTACATAGACTAAATGTATAAATCAGCTGTTAAAACAAAAATGAATGTTAAAGTATATGACTGTATGTATGTTATATATATATATATATATATATATATATAATGTAGAGAGAGAGAAACCCACCAACAGCAAAGAAAGTGAGACTTCATTTTGGAGTTGCCTGGTCAGCCCCTTTATTCTTGTTCTGTTTGAGCGCAGCTTATGACACTTTGCAAACATAAATGTTCTATGTATGCATCATTTTAAATAATGTTAATTTCCATGCCACATAACACTTCTTGGGATCAGTTTTGCACCAAGATCCTATTGTCTGTTAGAGCTCCAGTTCATGAAAGAAATTTTTAAAAAGGCAGCCAATGGGGAATTTATGACACTTTGCATTCACAACAAACAAATGTTCTATGTGTATATAATTTTAAACAATGCCACAGAACACTTTTTGGTATCAGTTTTGTGCTAGGATCGGACTGTGTATAGAGCTCCAGTCTTCTTAAAGCAGGAGTGCCCAGATCCAGTGCTGGGGAGCCGGTGTCCAGCAGTTTCCTAGTTCCTTGGCAGGTTGTAGTTTAGAAATAAATCATGTGAATATGGCTCATGTTCAACCACCATTAACCATAAATGGGTTGGTAAGAGTCAGGCAGTTGATGCTCCTTCTGTCATTCAGCATTAGAGCAAAGGATGAATGAAGGGAATCAGAAGAAGTTCGAATCTACATTAAGGGTAATACACACACACACATCTACACACCTGTGTGTATATATATATATTCTTAACGTGGATTCGAACCTCTCCTGATTCTCTGAACAGTCATCCACTTAGAACCTAACAGCAGCTACAGCAACATTTGTTACTAGTATCAAAACTGTTGAACTGAATAACATGTTCACAACAGGAAACAAGCAACGACAACAAAACCAAAACGTTATTACTGTAACAATCAAAGCAGTCAGTTGCAGATGGTTCAGACAGAGCTCAGTTTTCTTTATTTTAATGAACTGATCTGATTGTGTATTAAAGCGCCAGTTCACTCTTGACATCCATATTGCTTTTAAACGGCTCGAGGGCAGGCTTGACTTCCTCTGCAAGAAATCTGGCCACCTGAGAGGGACAGACAGAGAAAATGAATATTACCAGAAAATGAATAAGTACAGAAAAATAGTCCTTGAAATAGAGTAGGACATGGATGTTTGTGTGTCTGTGTGTGTCCGCGTGTGTGTACCTGTTGAGGGGCTCGGCCAATGAATGTTTTAGGGTCCAGTAAAGCATCTAACTGGCCAATTATAGGGCTGAAATAAGGGTCAGCCTTGACACGTTTCAAAAGGTCATTATCTCCTCCCTCTTGCTTTACCACAGCAGCAGCCTCCTGAGACAACACCCGGATCTTCTCATGGCAGTCCTGTTACGAGAACCAGAGAAAAATTATTTCAGTTCCCTCAAATGTAAAGAGATGTGTGGGTGTGAAGAACCTGATTAAAGTATAAAGAACCTTCACCTCATTTAAAATGTTCTTTACCAGTTTAAATGTTCTTCCAACAGGCACTAGTATGAACTTCATAGTTTCAGAATGTTGTCGGATTGCATTCGGAATATAAAGGGGCACTCCGGGCCGAGCAATCACACTACTGTTCTTCTTATTGGTTTTATAGCTAAAATATGACATCTCTCATCCTCCTACAGTTTCTGAAATATTGTCATGGTTGCAACATCAAAATATCCAGTGTACCCAGCGTATATTCGGATTTTTGAACAGTTCACCTGGAGCATGGATCATTTTAAAATTTGATTTTTGTGGTCGAGTCACCTCTGTAATGCATGGAGAGAGAACAGCCACTCAATTGAGAGAATCAGAAGAATACCAGTTCAAATCCATGCCACAAGGATTCTTTTTGCCCATGTTTAAGTGTCTCAAATCACAGGTTTTATGACAATCACACCTGAAATTTTCTATATATTGCAATGTTTATTACAAGTATCAGGGCTGTAGCAAGTATCAAGGCTGCATAACATTTTCTAGCAGCAAGTGAAGCACAATGACAAAACCAAAACATTCCTAGTATAGCAAATCAAAGCAGTCCACGGCTGGCAGAGCTCAGTTTTTGAGGGGTGCTCGGTTTCTGTGTTTGATGCACTGCATCATCCACCCCTAATACTGCAGAAAAGCAAGTTTCCTTTCATTAAACCATGTCCCAACTAGCCATAAATCTGCCGATATTCATCCATGGGGTACACAAACGTGAGCTTTACGACCCCAAAGCCAATATCTCACAGTACAGCGCACTCTCTAATACATGATAGATTCTGCAGAATACTGTAGAATTGTGCTAAGCCTCACTGGTTTGAGATAAATTTTAAACAGCCAGCCCTCAAGTGTTCACCCTGAACTACTTTTTCAAAAGTCCCTCCACCTTCAAGGATATATCATCAGACAGATGTTTTACTAAAGTCCTCAAAACAGAGAATCTAATTTAGTATGATGGCACCTCTGTAAAAGGCAAGTTAGTATATAAATGATGAAGTGATGGTTACATTTTCATTTAGGTTGGAGTGCCCCTTTAAAAGCTAAACAAATGCCATTTTAGACCCCCGGTTTACTTCCATAACTCCATGTGACTGACCAATCAACATGCATCATGCAACATGAACCTCTTCCCTGGTGAAGGACCAGCACAGAAATTCATATTTCTGCGCTGTATGCATGGTGTAAGGTGACCGATAGATGAAATATTGATGAGATGGTATGAGAAGAAGGGATTGTAGGTTAAAACAGGCATAATGCCATCAAATCAACACCCAAATCCAATTCCAAACACAAAATCCCATTTCCTTTGGGCCTTCGTTTTAAGATGGCCAACAAGGTCAGCTGTGAGAAAATGTCCTCGATCTCATCCAAGTACTTGATGGAAACGACACTTAAACAACTGAACTACCAAGTGAAACCTTTATGGAAAATCCATTATGGCAGATTCGGTACTCTCTTGTCCTTGTACTCACTGTAGCCACACACATTGTATGTAATACATGACATGAGATGTACTGAAGATGTGGATTGCCTTAAAAAGACATATATTGTTGTACATCATGTCCTTTATCGTATTTAGTTATGGGCTATTGATGGTATAAATGTACCTATGGATTGGACGAATGGGGCGTGAATGTTGTATAGTTTTCTTACAACCATTTCAGCAAAGCATACATTTTTTACTAAGGGCATCGCTTAAATCTGCCATCTACAACATTCTAAAACTATTTTCTCATTTGATCTCATGATTGTGCACTGGCCTACCTGTCTGTTCCCTCCTGCCTTCACCATGGCCATGATGATGTTCTCAGTGGCCATAAAGGGGAGCTCATGGCGAATGTGTCTCTCGATCACCTGCAGAGGACGCCAAAGCACAGAAAGACTATGAAAAAGATGAGCTTAAAACGAGAAAAATATTGGACTATAATAATAAGGAAAGATCTCTCTGGAGAGAAAACAACCATTCACCCTACCTTTGGATAGACCACAAGACCCTCAGTAACGTTCTGCAGAGTGCTGAGTATGATATCAGCTGTAAGGAAGGACTCTGGCAATGAGATTCTCCTACAAACACACACATGGTACATCACTGCAAGTTCTTCAATGTACATTAGGATGGGAAAGAAAACTACAGATCCACAGTCAGAATCAAATGAGCATTCATACAGTGACGAGGCACAGACACCTGGGCCTGGCTCACAAAGCAGGAATTTTCCAGTTAACTTTAGCTTAAGTTGGACTTAACCCTAGATTTTTACGCAATGTGATGTATGATACCATCATTCTTCTTGTCCATCAGCAAAAACCCTAAACCTGGCACTGAATATGCTTTTCAATGTGCAAAAAAAAAAAGAAAAAAGAAGAAGAAAAAAAAAAAAGAGGCAGGATACAGTTGTTCCAGGGAGCCTGCCCCATGTAGGGAACTGAAATCGCTTCAGATAAAAGTGTCTGCTAAATGCCATAAATGTAAATGACAAGTGTGCTTTCTTTCTCTGTATAGTTGCTTTTAAGTAAGCACTAGAACATATAGTCATGTTTACCATCTTCTTTCACTTAAGAGCACGTGTTGGAGATTCAGATCATGCTTTTTTGTTACTAACAAGGCAATCCTGCAAACTCTTTTAAATCTACAGTATAAAGCAATTATTCCACCAACACACACTAATGTGGCTGTGGAGACAGCAATGCCTCCACAAATACATTATTTTACTCTAAGGCAACTTTTCCATCATGGTATCATCATATGTAATCATAGCTTGAGCAGGTAGGTTAACAGAAGAAACTGTGTAAATGGGATTGTTATCACAGTGGTAAATAACAGCATTTTAAAGAGGGTGAGTGTACCTGTTTGCACTGTCATCCAGTGTTCTTTCCAGCCACTGCACTGACGCAGTCTGTAGAGGATCAGACAGCAGCGCCACCAGGTGACGGGCCAAACTGCAGCAGCGCTCGGCACGCATTGGGTTCCTTTTATAGGGCATAGCACTGGAGCCTAGACACATATTACAACAACACACAAATACATACATATGTGCAAAAATAAGTATATATACATACACACATATATACACAATCATATTATAATTTAGAATATATATAATTTGTATATTTTCATTTGTTCATTTTCCATAACCACTTAATCCCTACTAGGGTTGTGGGTAGCCAGAGCTTATCCCATGGGCCAATGGCCGCGAGGCATGGACTCATCCCAGGTGGGGCGCCAGCCCACTACAGGGTGCCCACAACACGATAACATGCAAACTCTTACACACAACGATTAAAACCCTGAAACTTTGAGGTATTGGGCAATTACATACATATAATTACTAATCCTTTACATCACACACAAATCTGCTCACAAACACAGACACACACACACACATTACTTGCCTATCTGCTCTTTTTCAAATGGTTCTTCAATCTCTTTCAGATTAGCCAGCAGACGAATATCAGTACAGATCTAGAACAAAAGACAAAAGAGAGGAGGTTAACGGATCCCAGCACCACAAACAATCTGACATCTACTGTAAACTAAAGCAACCGCAGCTACCAAATACCAAATTCTGCAATATGACTTTATATCAAAAACTGATTCATCTTACGGCTGTTATTTGATGGTTCAACTACCGCTATGCCTTCTGTGTTTTCTGTTCTATTTGGCTCTGTTCAGCAATTAAACAGATGTTCCATGAAATTATTTAGCCTTTACATTTTATGTTGTTCTTGTCTGTGGAGCCATAACATAAGCAATTTCCTCCAGGATCAATGGTTTTCTGATTCTAAATAACTAACCTTGTGCACAGTGGCTCCTAAGCTGGCCAGCACAGACAAAGAGTCAATGTCCACTTTACGGCTATACGTCTGACCCGTGACCAAGTATGACCTATGACAGAAAAAACAAACACAACACATAAGATATCAAGTGAGGGACAAAAATGTAAAGATCATACACCTACTAATAGGTCACCGGAATCAATAACGCACATTCAGCCAAACTCTCACATGCATTCATTCATCTTACACTTACTTTTTAAAACCAGCCATCTCAGTGACCATGCGGTCCAGTTCCTCCACCTGTGAGAAAACAAAAGACAGACGGTGTGTCCGAAACCGTGCAGTATGGTCAGTGCACTGAGATTTAGTGCGTAGTGCGCACTTCTGTGCTTCTTCGAAATGGAACACTAACGTTTTGCACTTAAGTGGAAATAACGGACCTACATTTGCTGGCGATTCTTCATCCGCCAAAATATCTGCCTGTTTTACCGCAGTGTAGGTCAGTAAAATAATTTTATTAATGTTACTTACATTTATACGA
>JBBPDH010194433.1:0-16035 GCA_037974565.1 Clupeocharax schoutedeni | reverse complement strand
GATTTTATCGATTAGTTGTTGCAGCCCTACTGGACATAAGCCAGTTGACTACCCGGTTGTCGAACAACCACTGAATATGACGCCAGCATCAAACATAGCGTACCAAGTTGAGACTCCTGCATTATAGCAAAAAAAATATTTCGGGAAACAGCTTGTAGCCTGTGGGCTACTCCGCAGCAATCAATTACACAAACTGCAGAAACCATAATGTTTATTATTATTTTTAGGAAGAATAACTAAATAGTACTTTAACCAAGGAAAAAGACAGCCTTACCAGAACTTTGTCTGGCGATGCTCGTTTACCCATTGCTTGTTTACCCCCCAACAAAACTTTCTTCTTCTGATCTACATCAATCTCAAAATTGAGCTTTAACGCCCTAGGTTGATGGAAATCCATCATAGCGACAGAAAACTTTAATCCATATGAGACTTCAGGATAGAGACGAGGATATTTGATTATGTGCCCAGACACGCACGCCTACGTTTAAACAAACAAATGCAAACATTAGCAGATAGAATTTCACTCAAAATAGGAAACCTCATAGTCTAAAAAAAAAAAACTATTTTTTTTAAATAATACTGCTAAAACCAAATTTAACACTTTTAATGGCCTTAAATTTGGCAATTTTATTTGATCAATTTTTAATACTTTTTAAAACCCCGCAGATATAACTAGGTAACAAAAACTGTATGTGCAGGAAAAACTGAACACAGATTTGAAATCAGCAAACACTTAAAAAACCCACATAAATGTATCTTTTTCCCTGAATGTACCCTAACCCTGACCTGTGTTACTGGAGGACAGAGTAAAATGGTACTACAAAGAACTCGATTCACACAAGGGGCATCATAGGGCATCATAGGGACAACTTTAAATTGAGCTGCTAATGACAGTAGTAGGGCTGCCACAATTACTTGATGAAAATCAATTACTACAAATTAAGTACGTGATTAAAATTGAAAGTCTTTGTGATTAGATTATTGAGGGTTAAAATGATTTTATTCTGAAATTATAGTCTAAATGAAAGAAATTTTCAATTGTAAGAGGATCAATTTTAATCAGGGCCTACATTGTTAATAGCAACTTTTAAATCAGGAACACTTAAAAAATGCAGTCAGTGTAATTAGATACTTTCCCCAAATGATTCAGCCCTAGTATGACATCATAACTGAACATTTGTTGGTAATTACAACTTTCACGTATATGAAGTCAAATTAAATATTTGATCCTCTATGTATCTTTAAAACTAGATGAATGTTTTGCTCTGGGTCTAAAGAGATTACAAGACCGGCGTGGAGGTTGCTGCCATACTCTGCTACAGTATACTGAGGGATTTATTTGAATATACAAAGTAATGAATATGCGATTGTCTATTGTTGGCTTTAAATGCTTGGAATGGCTGCACAGAGTAAAATACTGTGTGGAAAGTGAATGCACCATACTGCTAGCTTTGAGCAAACATAATATTAACATTATTATTGGACATTAGTATTAATCATAGAATTAACACAAATTACTTGAAGACTTCTGTGTTAATTACTGCAATATAATGATCAGCTGCAAGAACCTTCAGTTGATGACAGACACAGCTCAAGCTCAAATAAATAAACAGTTGAGTACGGCCCTCTAAACATGTCATTGCACCTGATAGTTTAGTTGTTGTTCATGCTTTCATGTTTTATTAAAAGGGCCACTGTAAAAACACGTTTCTTGTACCATTCTTAAAGTGCCACTCATTCCTAACTCCTTAGAACAAAGAATTTAAGTTGAAAAAACAACTAATTTTAAAAACACTATTTTTTTGAGGTCAAAAAAATCAACAGAGTAGCATACTCTTGTGTTCAGACTGCTTTTTAGAGAGACATAATACAAGGCATTCAATCATAAAAGAGCTCATTTACATTTATCAGTTTTAAAAGCACAGCAACAAACAGTCTAAAGAGAAAATTTTAAATGTGAAAATGAACTACTTTTTGGGAATTAAACCATGCGTCATTAAAAAGAATTAAGACAAATGTAAAATATGGATTTCTTAGTGTTTGCATCAGTGCATATAATGGTAATAAGTATTTACATTTTCTCTGTTGCACAGTAAACCCATCATTAAAAGACTGTGGACAATAACTGAAGTAGGTCTTTCCTTAATTTTTTTCTCAGATCAGTTTTTTCAGATTTTTTAACAACGGTAATGTTTCTGACATGTATTGATACACCAACGCTTTCCCAACCCTCAAGAACCATTAGGTCATGTTTTCATGAAAGTTACGAATAGCACCAAAATCCATTACTGGACCAGTATTCAGTGTAGAAAAAAATCACAGGTCCAGTGTTTTGGTACCAAAAGTTCTGGTACTCTATGCAATACAAAAAACACCCAAAGATGAATGCAGCAGAGAGATGGAACGAGAAAAGAGTGGAGAAGTAGCTGTTCACATCTTGCGTGTGAGACAGGGTGGCTGGTACTGGAACTTGCCCACTGTCCTCTACTGATGAACAGCAGCATGGAGTGAATTCTGAATTAAACACCATCATTTTAATTTCATGAATCCAGCTTCAATCATGAATCCAGCTTAATGTTTAGGCCTTCACTTTTTGCAAGACAGGGACACACCGCTGCCGAGCTGAACTTTTTTCCAGGACAGGAAATGAAATGTGCTTGAAGTTCAACATCTGCACCATAACCCCACTTAGTAAAAAAAAAAAAATATATATATATATATATTCTAAAGAGTGTTAAAGACCTGACCTGGCTATAGATTGCAGACTTCAGGCAGCTGTTGATGTTCAATTTTTTTTTAAATTATGCTGATACTGATTTGTGATCCTGTACAGTGAGCCTGTACTGTGATTTTTTATGGTTCACTCAGTATGAATGCAGGTTGAATTAAAGCTACATACTCTACACTCCAACCTCAGTGTCATCAATGCAATGTTCTGAAGAACAAAACTTCTGCCGGACAACACAACCTGTGTCGTGTTTTATTTACAGCTTACAGAGAAAACAATAAAAGCCAAATGCTAAGTGTGAAATTAAGACAGGAGTGAAGAACACACCACAGTGTTGAAGTAATAATGAGGCACCCTGCAGACAAGAACACAGTATAAACTCTATTCCTTCATCTCTACTCTAAACAGTGAAGCTTGTGAGGTTCTCACAATGTAACAGACACGTGTCAAAACAGTGGCCTGCACTCAGACACTGGAAGTTTACCACATTCAAGATAATTATGGCTTTCTCTGCATGCAAGAGGATTTACATACCACATTCTCACAGGAAGGCACCCATCCTAAATTAGGCTAGAAACAGACCTCACACTGGACAAGAAAGGGTGCTGCTCTGATAGAAATTTAATTCCTAGAGCGGCACTTCATACAGCTGACAGTTTATCATCAACAACTCTGTACAGGCAAAGCAGTGACACGCCAAAAAGACTCAAAGGTAGGGTTTCTTCAGTGTTTAGTAAATAAAAGTTGTAGGGAGGGGCAAAAGAGCCCAAAACGTAAACAATCAACACCTAAACAGTATTTAGCAGAGCAGGTCTTAACCACAGTCGAGCAGGCACTGAAAGTACTAGAAAAAATCGAGTCTCCAGCACGCTGAGTGCTCAAACTTGCAGGAAAAGTTGGGGACACTCACCACACACTGCGTGGAGCTCTGACGAGACACAGCTGTCCTCAACAAGCTCTTCTGTTTCTTCACTTCAGCTCAGACCATTCGAGCGGGTCGGGAAGGACAGCTGCTCATCCCTGAGGTTGAAGAAACTCGCAGAGTCCCAGTAAACCACGAAAACCCCTCACATCTCCACACGCGTCCTGCTCCACACATCACACGCAGCTCACTCGCTTCATTCTTGCTTCGCGCAAAACAGAGTAATTTCTTCCCACCTAAATTCCGACTACCCACGCCCCTAGTCCAGGGATTGGCTGAAAGAACCAATAGATTCTCGCTCTCTGCGCTATGATTGGTCGATACTTTATGATAGCCCGCGAGAGCACAGAGTGGAGGCGGGGTTGGGCGCAAAGTAGGAGGAGTTTACACACCCGTGTACAGAGAAACCTCGCCCTGCTTCGCTGTGATGGGTTGGAAAACATTCATAATAATAAAGGTTAATATTTTCCAATTACAGTACAATAGATAGATAGATAGATAGATAGATAGATAGATAGATAGATAGATAGATAGATAGATAGATAGATAGATGCATTTTCTTTCTGGATAAATTAAATGGAATTTTAAGTTTAATCTTGTTTAAATAAACGTGGCTAATTAATTGATATTCTTACCAACCCATTTCAGTTTTGTATTCAATAGATTTACAATAGATTTACACAAACATATTGGGACACACAGGGTTTAGGTTAGGCCCCTTTCATCCAGTGAAGGGCAATCTTAATGCTTCAGCATATCAAGACATTTTGGACAGCACCATGCTTCCAACTTTGTGGACACAGTTTGTGGTAGAACCTTTTCTATTCCAGCATGACTGTGCCCCAGTGCACAAGGCAAGGTCCATAGAGACAAAGTTGGATGAGTTCTATATGGATGAACTTCACTGGCCTGCAAAGAGTCCTGACCTCAACACCTTTGGGGTAAACTGGAAAAGAGATTGCGAGCCAGGCTTTCTCATACATCATCAGTGTGTGACCTCTTAAATACTCTACAGAATGAATGGGAACAAATTCCCATGGAATCTATGTCTTTGATTGTCTATGTATTTGAATGCAATATAATTAAAGTCCTTGTTGGTGGAATGGTCCCAATACTTTTGTCCATATAATGTACTTACAAGCAGCACACCATTACTGCGTGTGAATTACTAGCCAGTCAGGATGCAGGGGGTGGGGTTTGCCTGTACACTGGTGTGTAAACCCCCCACTCTGTGCGGAGTCTCGTGCTCTCTGGGGGTCTCCAGCTATGATCAAGAGGGAGAAGGTTTATGAGTGGAGGAGGGGGAAAACTGGGGGGCTCCGACGGACGATATTTAAAGGGTAATGTAATGCCCTTTACTCTGCTTTAATATTAAAACGGAAATGGTCTTTACATTGAAAGTTTGTTTTTTTCATTTGGAAATCAGTGTTTACTTAGTTACCTACGTTCTGTGCCTGATTTTAAACCATGAAGCCCTTTCATCAAAAGTGTTGCACCAGTAGTACTCTTTACTTTTGTAATTAGGTGGCAACTGTTCTTGCACTTTGGTCTAAATCTTGGTTGTCTTATGTTTCATTTATATGATCAGCCTCTGAAGAATGTTGCTAATATCGGCAAGATGAGATTACGCCATATTTTCTACAGACATTCTCCCTGTTGACACCTGTGACACAAAAAATAATGATTTCTGTAACACAATCTGCCTCCTGCCCAGATAAACCTGAGTCACTGCCAAAGGCATTAAGTCATCTGTGAAATATGACACCCTTGAGTATGAATGGTGCAGGGCTGAGACACACACACACACACACAAAGAGTAGACCATTCCCAAATGTAAATGAAAACTACAGAACTACAGTGTTGTCTCTTTACCTCGCTAAAACTACATTCATGTCCCTTTTATCTTTTCAGACACACCTGCAGTAACATTTTCTCTTTAAATGTAATATGACAATACACTACTTTATTCCTTATATTCTTGCCCTGCTTCTTAGTTCATTAAATACCGGGCACCACAGGACACAGAGGTCTTCTGCAGGGTTAAATAACATTATAGGAGCACATGATAGCACCTGTGCTGCAGCAGCAGCAGCAGCAGCAGCAGCATCCGTTCATTAATTCATCTGAGCCTCAGTCAGCACTAGGTCAAAGTTCAGTGGGAAACATACACCTTTCATGTGCATTCATTTCCTGCTGCATTTAAATGTGCATTGAAAAAAAAACCTGGACTGTCCTTTGGTAGCCAGTGTTTTATATCATCATTTCCACAAACCACATGAAGAAAAATGAGTACATTTACTTACACTTCATTTATTTACAAAGTCATTTATTCATGCGTTCACAGTTTTTTGGGACCGGTTGTGTTCAGCAAATGATTTATCTTTGGAAAATGTTTTATTGATTTTCCCCCCACTTTGTTCCAAGACTTATAGCCTATTCCCAATGCGGTAGTGGATCATAGTAGATCCCTCCTCTGTGTCACAGCAGCAGCACTATGACGGCTAGTGTCAGTGGAAGTGTAGCCACACAGCATAATACAGCTCCAAAGTGACTCACTGCACAACAATAAGTGAGTAGCTCTAATCTGACCGACATTCAGTACACAACCTAATAGA
Source organism: Clupeocharax schoutedeni (assembly GCA_037974565.1). Lineage (NCBI taxonomy): Eukaryota > Metazoa > Chordata > Actinopteri > Characiformes > Alestidae > Clupeocharax > Clupeocharax schoutedeni. The sequence goes on along the minus strand of JBBPDH010194433.1, from coordinate 9,770 downwards.
CTAAACCATGCTCCGCCCACAAAATCTGTTCTTTTAGCCACTGTTTTTTTCACTGGTTCCAAAAATGTAAATTTCCATCTATTTGATATTTATTGTATTTGAAAGCTCATAAAGATATACAGTCACAGAAACATAATTCAATGTTTAAACTCAATAGTACTGTAGCATGAGTGATTGTACTCCTAACCACCCATTGTGTAGTAAGTAATTCACTTAACTGTAAGTTACTTAGCTATAGTATTAATACCTAGTATTTATGTATATGGCATAGGTATTTTATTGAAATTCTTTCAAATTATATTTTATACTGTACTTGTTTCTGCATCTCTGTGTGTTTGTGTAGTTTTCTCTGGGGTCAGTTAATTTTTCTGGTTCTGGCGCTTTAATCATATACAGGCACAAAGTGTGTTTGTTCTTGTTATCAGGTAAAGTCAATGATGTTTTGGTGCCGAAAGAAAGGTTTTAAATGCAATTTATTAAAGTAATTTGAAAGTGTTGATACTGAGTTTGTGCTCTACATTTTCTCATTAGGTTTAATGTGATTTTGTCAATGCTCTGTAGAGGATGGCCAACCTTAAAACAAGCTGACAAGACAAAAGGTATCTGTACTTGGGGCATGGGTAGGTTAATTGTGTCCATGCAAGCCCTGTCCATGGACTGTAAATGGCACAGCTGGGAGGTGAAACCCTGCTCTTGGGCACAATTGTGCCTTAATGAGGCTCATCCTCATGGTATGAGAGCATTTATGCTCAAATAATTTTTTTTCTGAAACAGTGTTTGGTAAAACCATGAATGGATGTATTGTGAGTGAGATGTTCACGGTGATGGTGAGTCTGTGTGCAGAGAGGAGTTGCTAAAGCATGACCTTATCTGTAAGATGAATTTGTTTCATGGTGCAGCATGGCTCCTCTGTGCCTTGTGTAATAGTGTGAGAAAAGCTGTAGGGGTCTCAACAGGGGGACTCAAAAGGGCAACAAAAAAGTCACACCGTTTATAAATTGCCTGTAACGTCCCTAGGCTTGAATAGACTGAACCTAAGCATTAGATCTCAAGATCTCAAATGGGTCATTTAAATGTCAAATCTGAATTTACAATGATTTAAAATGAAATATGGTCCCGATATTTACCTAATATATAAACCTAATTACTGATGGACAAATATGGCATTGAATTATTCCTTCCCAGGTTAAAGCACACTTGTGTTGTTGAGAAAACCAAGGACACAAATAATAATTTCTTATACTCCAACATTTCTAAACACCCTCTTGAACAAACCGAAAGAATACATCTCCGTTCATATGAGTTCATCTGTTAAACTGACGTCCTGTGACTCGATTAGGCGCTCGGCTTCAGAGCAACGCGCAAGGCCTGAAGGCAAGAGCTTCATTTGCATATTTCATAAATCATTAGAATCAGCGGAGTGCACCACAGCATAAACACATTGTCAGACATACTGTAGTTTACTGCAGTGTACTGTACGCCCTCTCAGTCAAGACTGATTCCATTGTCCTTTCTCTGCTGCCTGTGTGTTTGTGTGTGCACTTGTGTGTGTGTGTGTGTGTGTGTGTGTGTAAAAAACATAACTGGGTCAGTGAAACAGTCTGATTCACATTTAGCATTGTTAATTATTGCATGATCTCATGTAATCACTTGTTTGGTAACTAAATGCATTGAAATCCAGCAATAATTTAACCATTTTGGTGTCCCACAGATGTACAAAGCCATGTCTAGTTCCTCCAGGCTCAAGTGAGGATCAGCAGGAGCTCTTTTGTAAATTTTGAAAATATATACACCAAGATTGACCTGAGTTCAGATCATGCGAAGTAGTCAAGCTGGGAACTAGAATATTATAACCTTTTCTGTCACTGAGAAATGCTGGACCTGTGCTGTTTTAGCATCTCCTTAAGCAGGTAGGAACTATGTTATTGAAATTGAGTAAATATCACTATTCGATTATTTAATTCAAGATCCTCCATGAAGAAAACATAAAGACAAACGCTAACCTTTTAAACAAACATTAATACACTGTGGGTGGTCCCTTTCTCACCCACATACCCTTCATTTTAGGTAGTAGTTACAGAATAACTTGCAGCTGAAGGTGAAATATATGCAATTCTACTAAACTGTAGTTGACTGTCTGGGACATTTGAAGCTCAAACTAATCAGCCAAAACATGGCACCTGTTGGGAGGTGGGCTATATCAGGCCGAAAGTGAAAATGTTGGAAGGAAAGAGCTGGAGAGAAAGTTGAGCAAGCATGAGGATCAGAGCAACTTTGACAAGGGTCAGGTTGTGATAGCCAGATGACTGGATCAGAGCAATGGGAACCTAAAGCTTAAGAGGTACTACAGCACAAACAGCAGAAAAAGTTAATACTGGCTATGATAAAAAGGTATCAGAACACAGTCCGTCTCAGTGTGCTGCAAATGGAGCTGCACAGCTACACTGACAAATACATTCTCAAATATCAGTCTGACATACCTGTCAAATCTGAACTGTCTCATGCTGATGATATTTTGCCATAAAATACCTGTTGATACTGACATAATTCCAATATCACTGTGCATCCCTAAAGATAATGAGAGAAAAGGGGGAAAGAGAGAGAGAGAGAGAGAGAGAGAGGGACAGAGAAGGAGTAAAAGAGAGAGAAGGAGAGATAGAGAGAGAGAGGGAAAGAGGTTGAGAGAGAAAAATGTGGGGAGAGAGAGAGAGAGAGAATGAAAAAAGACAGTATAATTCACTGTTTGTCATTTTTAAAAGGGGATTCAGTTTAATGCATGGATAAAAGCATGCACACACATACCCTCTCCATCTAAGCTGTGTCCATGCATAAGTAAATGATGACAGCACACAGAAACCAGTTCCTTGAAGAAAGAGAAAGATTAAAGAAAGATTAAAAGCAGCCTTGACATAAATGGCCAAAATGAATGCCAAACATCTTCCCAGCAAGCACTGTTAAATATGACTGCCATCACAGTGTCCCATTTTTGCCTTCATCTCAGTACATATATAACTGTGCGCAAGAGCTGGAGACTGATGTGGACAAGACTTGGAGAAAACACATGCTGAGGACAGAGTCGCTTCACCAGAGATTTGTTTGGCCCTGATTTTGCTTAGAAAACACTGCTTTGCTGGAAGACAGGCAATTGTTGTAAACAAAAGGAAAAAAGAAAGACTAGCCATGACACAACACTCCTTTACAGACATTTTTGACTAGACAGGCCTAACCCTCTTTAACCCTGATATGAATCTGTTATCCATTCAGAGACAAAGCTATGTCAATGTCTGTAATTATAATGTAGAACATTAATACGATAAATAGTGATTTTATGTAAGTCTGTGTATTCGTTTAATGGAAGCCCCACATTACAGTGTAGTACTCATCAAGCACCTCACATACTTGGTCCAGCTTAATTGATACTTCAGTAGCTTAAGTCAGAAGCTGGTGATTTAGTTTCACAAGGTTGTTTATCTGACCAGCTCACAAAACATCAAGCCCTTTTTACAAACATGACAAATCTTGATATTTTTAATGCTTTCTTGTTTGCATTTATTCTAGTAATAACATTTGTATTTGCAGGTAGAAAGTATCTAACTGCTCGAATAATGGCTTTAAATAGTCTGAACAGGAGCCTAAGACTTTGGCACAGTACTGTATGTCTACGCTGAACAAGAATGAATGTTAAACAGAGTTTACATTGTGCTACTGTGTTCTATCACTGTATAAAAGAAGCACGATGCCTTAATCAGGATGAGGATTTAAAACTGTATATAGGATTAGCTACTCAACATTAAAGGGTTAATGGAAGGAATGAATGCATAGATTTGTGCATACTGAGGCCACAAATCACACACAGTTCATTTATTCAAAGTTATATAAAAACAACACAGCAAGCCTACCCAACTGTCATACAGGTCATAAAAACTCCTCTCATAATGAAAATTCATAATTTATAACACATTTTCCACTCAAAACAAGCAGTGGAATATAACCAATAGTTCTACATCGCATATACAGAAGATTAAAAGTCCAGCATTAATGAAGCTGGAGTACTGCAGATGTGAAATAATGTTAAGTGATTCTAACATATGCCTCCAATCTTCTTTTGAACGCAGTATGAATTCCCGCAAGATCATAATTATTCTATCAACTGACTTCAAAGGAGACACTAATATCAGGGATGTTAATGAGAAATAGTTAGCTGAAACACAGACGTCCTCGCAGCACTTTAATTACTTTCAGCTACTCATGGTCATCAACCTCCTAGCCACTGCTTTTGATGCACATGAGCACTAAATGGGATTAAATACTTTCTCAAAGACATGGTTTCCCTGTTTGGCCTGGTCCAGTGTGGACTGAGAGCAGAGTGGTTAGCTATAGCAGATTAGCTCAGAGGAGCTCACTGTTAAGTACAGCCATTGTGAAGCTAATTGAAGTGCTCTTTCAGTTCACAATATTAGACAGGCTGGGGCCCCCCATCCGCTAAGCGCTAACACAAAGGATCTTTGCTTTAAAGGACGCTGTATCTAAGGCTGACCGGTTCGAGTGTCTTTCAAGGCATGATAGACTAGTTGATTATAGCATTGCTGTTCAACTGCACTGAGATAATCAACCAGGAGAAAATTACTTTTGCCCAGCACACAGGAGCAATCTTCTAGTACCCAATATATTCTTCAGTGCATTTCTCCTCAAGTGCATTCCTTGGATTACCTGTCTTTCACAATGAAATAGCAAAACCATAAATTGTGTACATTTTTATAGAAAATCAAACAGTTGAATTTTTCAAAAGCTACATTTACTGAATTAAAATATGCCAACATTGCTTTTGCTGACCTACACAACTCACAATAACTTAGGGATATCATGAGAGACTTAATGGATGCCACACATACAGTGTTTGTTTCACTTCAAACCTTTTTGGGATAGGGAGGCAATTGTATTGGGGTGATAGACACACCTCATTTTATGTTTTCCATGTAATGGTCTCATTGTGTACAGGTGTGCCTTATATTGCGGCCAATACCAAATGACAACCTTTTTCAATGTGGCATCAATTTCAACATTCTGTTGGTATAAAAAGCTGGTATTGTCAATAAGTCATTCCAAGTTCATCATTCAAACAGCCATGAACACACATCATCACTTAACGGACGAGCAGCGCCACCTGGCCATGGCACGCCTTCGGGTCGGTAGCAGGCAGGCAGATGTTGCTCGTGAACTTGGTGTGTCTCAAAGTGTCATCAGCAGACTTGCATCAAGACAGAACTACTGGCAGAGTTCATGACAGACCCAGTAGTGGAACCCCACGAGTGATAGACCTCAACGATGACCAGTACCTAAGGACTTACGCACTAAGACATCGTTATGCAACTGCCACACAGCTCCAGGCCCATTTACAAGATGCAAGGGGTACCAGGGTTTCCAGACAAACCATTCGCAACCGACACCACCGCTTTGGCTTGAATCCCAGATGACCGTTGCAGGTGACTCCACTGACACCAAGACACCGCCATGAACGTTTGCAGTGGGCGCAAGACCATGTGACCTGGACAATGCAGCAGTGGTCTACCGTCCTGTTCACTGATGAGTGTCGGGTCACTTGCACAGAAATGATGGTCGTCAGCGTTGCTCGAGAAGGCGAGGTGAACGATACACTGAGGTCAACATGTTCCCCAGGGTTTGCTTTGGTGGAGGAGGTGCATCAGTCTGGGCAGGCATCACCAGTCAGCACCAAAACAGATTTGGTTATTGTACATGGCTCAGTCACTGCACCTTCTTACCTCAGAGACATCATAGAACCCATCATCATCTCCCAATTCCACCAGCACACCCCCAACTCTCTGTTCATGGATGATGATGCTCCATCACATCGTGGCAGAATTGTCACAGCTCCACTTCAGGAAGCTGGAGTTCCTCATATGGTATGGCCATCAATGTACCCCTGACCTGAACCCCATAGAGCACATCTGGGACCAGTTGAAGCAGAGACTGGATGATCGTACCCCAACCCCATGTGACCTGGCAGAACCGCGTGTAGCACTTGTGGAAGAGTGGAACGCATTGCCTCAGAACATCATGAGGCAAGTGAGGGGCATGAGATGTTGCTGTCCAGCTGTCATTGCGGCAAATGGTGGAAACACCCACTACTGACATTTTCAATTTTTGTTATTTGGCGCTGTCCCTGTTATTTATATAAATATTAAACTAATGAAAATGGTGTTTCTTCTCATACATTAGTAGTAATATAAAAGGTAACATTTACTTATTTCATTAAAATTCAGAACAAATAGGACAAGCACTCATGTAAATAACAATATCCCTGACTTATTGTGAGTAGTGTATACACTTTATAATGTTCTGCTCTGTTAAGACCCACATGAAGTTGTGGAGAACTTCTGCAACTATCTGGCATCTACAATATTACATTTGTTGCAAACAAGTGACTAAATGTTGATTATTGTATCTTACAACCAAAAGGTTGTATATAAAAACTGGTTGGTTGACTTATAACCAGCCCAAGCCATAAATTCACACAGACTATCCACACAGACTATCAGCCTGTTATTCAGAATCAAACACATTATAATATCAGTAACAGGTAAAGTCAAACGCCCACCTAGATGTATTCAAAGTGAAAATACTGCATATACCGTATTTTTCGGCCGCGGCGGGAATGGAGCACAGAGCCGGGCAATTCTGGGGGGGGGGGAAGTGCGTCTTATGGTCCGAAAAATACGGTATACACAATTATACACAATTATGAACTTTTAATATATGTTTTACCAGATACAGTCAAACTGTGAGTGTTTATTAGATTTTAATTTGATTCATAAAAATCCTGTACTTTTTACACATTTGCAACAGTTCTCTTAAGGGTTTTTATACTCTAGTTAACTAGCCAGCTCATTCTATAATTGCAATGCTCTATTTGAGTAGGGACTCAAATGTACTACTGCAGTGTGTGAGCTATTGACAGGCATTTTTGTTTTAATCCTCCCATCCAATATTACGATTAACCATCACTATGATCTAGTTAGTCTGAATTGATTCAAATGTTGAAAAAAGGTCATGGCAGTTACTGGCAGTGGTAACATGTGACATTAATGTATTAAACCTCTTGTGACGTCTGCCATCACATCATGACATGTCCTGCAATGCTTTACCCAAAGAAAAATGTTTCAGGGTCGATTCAGGTGACGTATTATTTTGGTTAAGCATGAATCTGTGTGAAAGGACGAACGTGTTATTTTAGTATGTGCCTGCATGTGTGTTCTGTTATGTAAGAACTCCCTGCAGTGCAGAAGGCTGAGAGGAGCTGTGTGAGATGACTGATAGGTGAAGGCACAAACAGAGGATCAGCGGTGGCTGCAGACACACACACACACACACACACACACACACACACACACACACACACACACACATGCTATGTACTCATCTCTCTCAGACCCACACCACCAGTCAAGGACAGGTCAGCTCAGCTTGACACACACTTGCTGTATATCTGCAGGTCCCACAAGCTGAAGCACTTTATGGTTTATGAACAATGAGCAAACCAGTCGAGGCTAAGAGTAGAACCAGCAGGCTTAGTGATGCATCCACCTGATGCTGGTGGTTTTTCAGTATTCAGACAATGGCACTGATTATCATAAACTACAATAATATACAAAGAAGTATGTGCTTGTGTTTTTGCACCAGAATGACAATTGATCTTCAAATGTAAAACTACGTGTTTGACAACACAAACTGTATGTTCAGCTGCATCGATTTTGAGATCACTTGACATCGATTGAAGTATTATTTAAAGCAAGTACAGATTTTGTGACAAAAGCATGATATTTTAAAAGAAAAAAACGAACGTCATGATTTTTTTTGGGCGAGTATTACAAATAGCTTGTTTAGCCATGTGCGTATTGTAGATTTTTTTTAATCACCAGAAAACACTGAATCAAACTGTGAAAATTGCGGTTTCATGATGCATTAAATTATTTGTTATAAATATTCATTATATAATCATAATGTAGAGCTTATCTTTCAACAGACTAACACACTTGAACAGCTTTCTTCCATCACAGCTGCACTAAAACCCATCCTGGCCTGAAACACATCCACCCCAAAAATTATGCAAATTGCATTAAAGTGTGCATGAAAATGTGATTAAAAGAAAAAAAAACATCCTGGTGGTAAAAGAGAGGCATGACCTCTGAAAGGCGATTTAGCAGGACGAGGCGATAGGGGCCGTGCTCTAATGGAACAGATTTCACTCTGCTCTCCCCAGGGGAAGAAGCTGATAGGGGGGATTCTCAAAAGGCCTTAGATCAGGCGCAGTGGGGAGAGGAAAATAATGAAGACAGATATGAAGAGAAGATAACGATGCGCTGTGGGGGCAAGACAGGTTTATGTTGACTACAGAGGACAAGATAGAATCTAAATCGAAGAAATAGGACACAAAGAGCCTTCCTCTATGATCCCATTTAGAGAGACAGAGAGAGACAGAAAGAGAGAGAGAGAGAAAAAGAGAGAGAGAAAGAGAGAGAGAGAGAGAAGAGAGATGGGGAGAGAGAGAGAGAAAGAGAGAGAGAGACAGAGAGAGAGAGAGAGAGAAAAGAGAGATGGGGAGAGAGAGCAAGCTTGAAAAATGGAATGAACAAATTGAAGTGAGAAAAACATAATATACTTAAAGCAGCTGCCATCACACTTGTCATCCATAATCAATCAAAGTTACTCTTCCCTTTCCAATTATCCTCAAAGACATTCGCTTAATGCCTCCAACAGAAACATAACACACTTTCACTCACTGAGATGCTCACTGTAGAGAGACATAAAGAAAATAGATAAAAACAGACAAAGAAAAATAGGGCAGCAGACAGACAAAGAGAGAAGGAGACAGACAGATGCAGATGAGTGAGAAAGATAAAGAGAGCAAAAAGAGACATGCAGAGCATGATAGGCAGACAGAAAAAAGAGGCAGAACCTGGGTAGAACCTGGATCACTGCTCAGAAAAGGAAAGTCTAGTGCCTAGCGCACACTGTCATGTAGCCACTGGAGACTCTGACATTTCATGGAACAGGCCACTTTTCCTTTCTGCAGTGAATGAGAAGCTTTGTTGAGTCTAATACTGTAATTCTCCGTTGTCCCCATTGCTGTCTATCCACATGTTTAATTATTTCTCATTCAGAAAAATCTGGTTGAAAGGGAAGATTTCAAAAGGGTATATGTTGGTGATCTGAATTTCATGAGAATGTCTTATTCTTTCTTATTTATTAATGTTGTTTTAGCAGTTCTCTTTTACCAATATCATTCTTTATATTTGCGTCTTTTTTATTTAAACTATTTTCTGATAGAGAAAAGATAGGAATGTTGGGTAAGAGAGCTAAAATTAGATAACACAGAATGAGAAAAATCCCTTATATTACGCAACAGCACCGTTAAACATCAAATAATCCACATCTCACACATGTATTACAAGTTAACACACAAAACACACACCAGCTCTGTGCTTAGCATATGCTCCCAGAGCAGACACATGAAGATAACAGTGATAACAGAGTGACCTGACCTTACTGGGTGGAGAGTTCACACTGCCATCATAGTCACACTAACAGCACTCAGGGGTTCCAGCAGATGTATTTACATCACACCTAACAGCTGTCACAGCTGTCAGTTTGTGTTGACACTGCTGTGGAGGGGACATGGTCACCATTGTTTTCAGTAATGAGTTCAAGCTATCAGTGTGTGTGTGTGTGTGTGTGTGTGTGTGTGTGTGTGT
>JBBPDH010194418.1:0-16037 GCA_037974565.1 Clupeocharax schoutedeni | reverse complement strand
AACTTCAACTTCAACTTCAACATCAGTGCAGAAGGAGGGACTCAAGGGATGCGGGGCTGCCTAAAGCACACAGTTGTAGTCACCCAGGGAGTCTCACGCGGGCAATGGAGATCGAGTTGTGTTGTGGCTGGACAAGCACTATGTTCCCAACAAGGACCTCATGTACTATCAACTTCAGATTGAGAGTCACTGGGTCAGTAACTTCAGCTTGGCACCAACTGGAGAAGGCCATTATCATTGGGTGCACACAATCTGTCATCCTCTTTGCCCTAGCCATGAATATGGTAGTAAAAGCTGCATAGGGCCATCAACCAAATCTGGCATGCGACAGCCCACCATCAGAGCCTACATGAATGACCTCACAGTCATCAAATCCTTGTGGATTTCTTCAAGGGCTGGAGAGGCTCATCAAGTGGGCAAGGATGAGCTTTAAGCCTGTCAAATAGCAGATCACTTGTACTGAAGACAGGCAAAGTATCAGACAAGTTCCACTTCTTCCTGGATGGGACCAAGATTCCCATTAATGAAAGGCCAGTCAAAAGTTTAGGTAAACTTTTTGATCACAGCTTTAGGGACGTTTCAGTCATCCAAACATCCACCAAGGAGTTGTGGTCCTGGCTCAGGAAAGTGGATAAGTCAGGACTGCCTAGGAAGTATGATGCTCCCATCACATCAGAGGAAATATTGGAGAGGAAGATCAATACCTCTGTAGATGGCTGGGCTTACCGCAAGCAAATCTCACTACCCCCTCAGGAAACAGATCTATATTAAGGCAGTGGAGGGCTGCAGAGGACTGCTTTAGGCCTACTCTCCACCACACAGGACTAGCAGCTGATGGTAGATTTGGTAAAGCAACTCCAGTTCCTGGCACACATTGCAGTAACTTCTTTGCAACCAGAGGCCTCAAAACAGCTGACCCTGACAGAGACAAACTTCTAAGGGGATGTTGGGTCTTTTGGGGGAATGCCAGAGATAGGGATGGAAAGCCCAGAGATACCCTGTAGAAGTAGGATGCAGAGGCTTCATCGGCCACTGTCTCTACAGAGCCTATACATGACTGGACTAGGCATGAGTGGGCCGCTCAGGAGAACAGTCTTCCAGACGGCAACAGAAGCAGCAGAGAAAGCGTCCAGATTGCTCTGGATTAAGTGGGGTGATCCATAGCTTAATACTGCTGGGACACAGGTCAGGGCTTGATCAACCCCAGCTGGGTCACCTGGGTGACGGTCTATGATGTTATGAGATCCAAACACCCAAAAACCCCAGGATACATCACAGATGATCTATAGGATGCATCATTCATCTATGACAGTCACAGACATTTTAATAACGAAAACGTAGACCAAGGATCCATGCTGTGATACGTTTATTCAGAAACCAGAACAGAAACCTGGCACTATGGCTGAACAGAAAACAGAAAAAATCAGGCACAGCATACACGGGGGTTAAATGAGGATGGTCAAAGACGATGGACAGATAACCGGACTGAAACACAAACAGGACTTAAATAATAATGATAATGAGGGGTAAACACAAACCAGGTGGGACACGTGATGCATGAACAGAAAACAACTTGAACAGAAAAGCACATGATACATGAACACAAAACCACATGACACCAAGACATGTGACCATAGAACCAAAACAAACAGACATGTCAAAATAAGAGACCCTAAACCGTGAACACAAGCAAACAGAACTGTGAAATAATTCAAAAACAGTGGCCCTCACCGGCCACTGACCGTACCGTGACAAAACGTAAACAAACCAAATTTCACATTTTTAGCGTAAGCAGTTCTTCAAATCTTGAAATGTGTCAGTTGCTGACCCCTCTATGGATAAAAATTTACAAAATTTGATGTGCAACCAAAGAATGTGGAATGATGCAGTGAAGTTTGATCTTAACCTTAACAAGTGTCACAGGCATGTATCAGCTGCTGAATTTTGATTGGCAGTGGCTATTTTCTCAAGGAATGGAATAGAATGGAAGATGCTTCCAAAGAGAGTGGTAGTGATGTAGCATGTTTATGTTACAAAATATTAGTTAGTGAAACACTAGATTTTTGCATTATTCACTATATGGTGTTACTCCACAAATAAGTCAGAATGAGCTAGGGCCATACACCTCCTACAACTTGTCATTCAAATGTCATAATTTGTGTGACAATTGTCATACTATTGCCTAAAAAGTCCTTTGGGAATACCTCAGCCCACTGGTGTTAGCATAAATTTACACACCCACATAGGGACACAAATCTGTTACTCTGCATCTTCCAGCAAGTTTCATGTGGATATAAGAGGTCTAAGCATAGCAAACAGTGCAGAAAAAAATGGAACGAAGAAAATCCATGTGCTTCCATTACCATGATTACCTTATATTTAGGCAAAATAAGAGAAAGAGTTATCTTGTGATATTGACATATAATTTGACAAGTCCCTTTAAAACGAACCAAAAAAATATATCACAGGAAAAAATAGCAAAATAAATATGTCAATCCCTGGCCTTTAAGGACATCTGTAGAAGGCATAGCCTCCCGCCTCTGAAAAAAATGTTTTGTGTTTACCTCAAAATCAAAAAACAGTAAAGAACACTCTTCACTCTTCTTAATGGCATTATTTTGTAATCTTACGCTGTCGAGTTGAATAAGAAATGTAAGCATATCATTTTAAGACATTCGTTTTTTTTTACCATATCATATAGTTTATCTAATCCAAACAGAAGCCACATAATCCAGTGCATTCACTCCTCAAAGTTAAATAAATGAAGACATGTATTGCACACACAAAAGAAGCACAGTTCCATATTTTCATGTACTTATTAGACATGTAAACACATTTTGGACCATTTATATTGGTATTTGTATTGGTTATATTGGTATATACTCAGGTTTTAGTACTGTTTAGGGCAGTACTGTTGTTTGGCCTAATGCTTAAACCATCCCTCACTATCTAAGCTATAAAAAATGCATGCACCACACACTACTATATGCAACATTTCACAACTGAAGCTCCCTGCTTTCACTTGAACAAACTCGTAATGACTCTTGATTTTAAAGATGTGAGTGAACTCCACGTGTCTTAGGGTGCTTTCACACCTGCATTGCTGATGGCAGTTAAATAAGTAATTTTGCTAACAAAAGGGATGATACCCCCTGCATATCTCCTGCTGTCAGCCTTCATTTCCCATTTACTTATTTACTAATTATCAGTGCACCCGGTAAATGTGAGAAATGGATCTAGGATGCCTTTGTACCACTTGAAATGTTCTTACCCCATTCTTGGAGAAAACGCTGTTCATCCACTTGGTGTAAGTCTTCTTCTGTACGGCCATGCGCTGCTCCTGCAGCTCTCTGATCCGTCCCTTCTCATATTTATCTTCATCTTCCTGCATAGACATCTTAGAGACCACAACAAAATCCTGTTTATAAACTCAAATTTACCTATATTTCATTAAAATAGCTTAAAGTGAAACGAGGGTATACATAAAGAGTGCCACATTGAGGTGTTTGACAGTCATTCTATTGGTTTTACACCGTGGATATATTAAAGTCCACTGAAGCATGTTCGCATTTTAAAAGCATTGATGATGATTCAACATACCGTTAAAGAGAGCACTTCAGAATTTTGTTCGGTTTTATGAAATGCACCTGCACCAGATGTCACATGATGAGCTTAATTATTAAGCCAGGATTACACTTTAGTAAAGGCTGTCCCAGTTAAAGAATTCAATAGCTGTTAAGGTAGTATCTATAACACAGTAACAAAGATTTAAAAAGTCATAGTCCAAATCAGTGCAAATAAGCCCACACTACAGAGAGAGTGAGTTTTTTCAGAGAAAATCCTTTCTGCCCATCACATGCACATCCACAGCTTTATGGACTTCATAAAAATACCTTACATTTTATGATATATGCTTTTACAGCTAGGTAGATTCGGCTTAATCAGGAAATGCAATTCTAGGATAATAATAAATTAGGATTAAAGTTGTATACTATTCATCCGATATTTTTTTTATCCCGCGATAAGAATCTTGCGCGTTAACGCCGTTAACGGCCGAGCACTAATATATATATATATATATACACACACACACACAAACATCTTGTCTTACAGAATTGACTATCAAACATGTTATCAAAGCAGGTAATGGATCTGCAATAGCTATCAAATTCTGATCAGATGATACCACAAACCTTCACAAAGTCCACTTCTAGGTCTTGAATCAAGGAAACGCTGGCGTTGATGTGGAGATCTTCGTCATTTTTTACCTGTCTGAAGAGAGCTCCTTCAAGGTTGAGAAGTAAAGCGTTCAATTGAACTTTGAAACCATAGTGGGTTGCAGATTGACAGGAAGGGTAACTGTCTCTCACCTGACTGTGTAATGAGAACGGTATAAAGGTTGCTGCATATTTATTATTGCAAGTAATTCTGCAGAATACACTTTTAAGGAACAGCTGAAATGACAGCTTTCCAAATTGCTAAATGGAGGCATTAATATATTTTAATCTTGATAAAACTTAAAGAACGAAATGATCAGCATTACAAGGGTTTTAAATATTTTGAGTGTGCGAAAGTATTATTTCTTTAAATATTATACAACAGCTAAAATGTCTTGGTGTTTTAGAGTTTACTTTAAGAAAACATGATCACATTACAACAGAAGTATAACAAATTATGACAAATGAATAACCAAAGGCAGATCACCGTGTCATGATCTGCACTGCATCCATGAGACAAGTCTTCATGGGATATTATATACATCATGATTCAAAAAGCTCCAATTCAACCTAATAGTCGGGATCTTTTAAGTTTTTTTAGTGTCTTCAAAGAGCACTTCTAACCATAAACACAGCTAATAAACCAAGCATCCATCCCTTTGAAGACCAAACGGCTTCAAAAATACTTTCACAATATATTTACAATGAGTAGCGTGTTCTGCAAAACCGACATTGCTGAATTAAGGAACTAACTTTAACTGTAATGATTCCATAACAATATGTGCAGTGGGGGAAATGATGATTTGATCCCCAGCTGAATTTGTAAGTTTGCTGACTTGAACAATGAAAAATCTCTAATTTATGAGGGAGTTTCATTCTTACAGAGAAAGACAGAATATCAACCAAAAATCACAAACATCTTACATAAAAAAATAAGTATTTGACTCCCTACAACCCAGTCTTCTAGGTCTCACAGACTGGCTGTTTGCCCATGTTGCACACAGATTACAATCAATCTATCCCTCAATCAGAGGGAGTTTTTCCTCACCTCTGTCGCCTCTGGCTTACTCACTAGGGGCTCGGACCTGGACTATGTAAAGCTGCTTTGTAACAAAAGTAAATAAAATCGACTTGAATTTAATCAGTTACAGATACTCCTGATATTAACTCATTATGTGTGTAAAACACAACTGTCCACAGAATCTGTTTCGTCCATTCCAACCTCTCCAAAAGCTGTCAAAAGACATCATGGACAGGACTGTAGACCTGGACAAAGCTGGAATGGGTTACAAGACCATTAGCAAGAAGCTTGGTGAGAAGGTACAACAGTTGGTGTAAATTATTCGGAAATGGAAGAAAACTAAAATGACCATTAATTGCGCCATATGAAGTTCCATGCAGTATCTTGCCTCATGTTGAGAAGACACTCATAAGAAAGGTGAGAGATCAATCCAGAACTACACAGGAGGAGCTTGTTAATGATCTGAAGGCAGCTGGAACCTCAGTCACTAAGAGCACCATTGGTAACACAGTACATCATAATGGACTGAAATCTAGCAGGGCCAGCAAGGTCCCCTTGCTCAAGAAGGCACATGTACAGCTGTTTGTACGTTTTCCAGTGAACATCTAAATGATTTCCTGATGATATCCCTTCTCTTCCTTGTCTACATCATT
Source organism: Clupeocharax schoutedeni (assembly GCA_037974565.1). Classification (NCBI taxonomy): domain Eukaryota; kingdom Metazoa; phylum Chordata; class Actinopteri; order Characiformes; family Alestidae; genus Clupeocharax; species Clupeocharax schoutedeni. Next base: position 10,146 of record JBBPDH010194418.1, on the reverse strand, counting down.
GCCCTAGGCCAGATTATATGTAGCCATAGGCTCAACTTTCAATGTTATGCTGACTATATTCAGTTATACGTCAGTCTCTCCACCCAAGCCTCTGACAGCTTGCATCACTGACCTAAATCTCTGAATGCAGAACAACTTTTTGCAGTTAAATGCTGACAAAACTGAGGTATAATTAGTGGGCTCCAAGTCCTAATTATCTCATTCTGGGGATCTGTTGGTCAGTACTGATGGTGTGCTGGTAAAGGCTGCCCCGGTCGTTAGAAATCTTGGGGTGCAGCCAAGAAACCTAAAGGATTTAGAGAGTTTCTGTAAAGAAGAGTGGGCCTGAGATATGTGCAAACTAGACATGACACGATACAACATTTTATTCCCGATACGATACAGATATTGTAAATTTGGATATTTGCCGACACGACACAAATCCAATACTCGCTGAGTCTATTTTTTAACAGTAAAACAAAAAATAATGCTTTCAAAAAATGTCTGTATACATTTTGTATACCTTCAAACAAATACAAAAATCATAACTGTGATATAATAAGGTAGAAACATTGCACAGAGAACATGGTTTTGTAAGACGTCCCCTATGTGGTGCCGTTTGTAAAAACAGCTCAACAAATTCAACATGTCATTTTTTTCATTTAGTGCAATTTTCACCCTAAATGTTGCACTTTTATGAAGTGAGACTCTAATTGTGAGATTTTAAGCCTCATATGGCCATTTTTTGGTTATAAAGGGAGTCATGCTGGTGGACCCAATGCATTTTGGGGTTTTTAATTCAACATTTTCAAACCTTTTTTTGTTGTTCCATTTTCCATTGTTAAATCACGTTATTGAATAAAAATGCCACTCTTTGTTTTTTATTAAAATATAACAAAATGAGGAAACGCATCATAAAACAGGCATAACTGGAAAATAATGAACAAATGTACAAAGCATGTTTTTTTCCAAAACTATAGTGTATAATCCATTTGAATTTCATTAGAAATTTAACATCCTCTGGTTAGTTTACACAACATCTGTCTGAACAACACATTAGTCTCATTGAACATGGCAATTTCCATGCCAGACTATACCACAAATGAGGGGAGAGTTTCAGTGTATATTGCATATGTACTTCTTGCACTGGGTGCATGTATATTGTGTTTTTCTGTCCAACAAGAGTCCGCATACGTTGTATTATACTGCATCAACATCAATCCCAGGGTCTGCAGATGATGCTTCTGTAGTTTGAGGTTACACAGGACCTATGATTCCCACACTTTTACTAGCCCCAGGTGCAGTGGATTCAAAGACACTGTATGTAATACAAATGTGAAGGTAACACCTGAGGGTAAGTCAGTGTGAATTTTTTCTGATTTATGTTCCTTTCAGAAAATGAGCCAAGGCCAATAAATCTCAGTTTGAAAAAATAATTATTTGTATAATATTTCTTAAGCTAAAAACTGAAATCGGGTCCCACAGAGACAAAGACCTTACTAGGGTTAATGTAACACTTTTACAAAAGGCGATATATGCATATTGGCCACACCGCATGTTTACAATTGGCTGTTACTTAGCAGGGGGTTAGACTGCGTGCTGTGATATGCCCTCACCAACATGGAGGATTTGCCTTAAATGATCTTAAAAAAAATATGTTGCACTCTAAATGTGAAACTTCACAGTTAGATAGGGCTCGGTGAGACCTTTCCAACGACCCCTCATTCGCCATAATTCACCCCAGGGAGATTGGGTGTTATACCGTTCACCTCACACAAAAGTAACGGGACACCCGGGCGAGGTGCAAGTTATAACGCCAGATTGCCGGTAAAGAGGGGTCTTTGGAAAGGTCTCATCGAGCCCTATCTAATGATGGTTACCCCGCCTAGAAAAGCCGCGAGCACACTCCATTGGGGTATAAAGTATGAGTCCCAATACATTCGTCAGTGTTGGCTTTTTCGTCTTTGAGTCTGAAGTAATGCTAAACTGCTGACACGTTGGCATGTCTCACACACTGATGCATCACATGATGCATCTTCTCGCATTATGCACGTTAATTATTTTCCTTTTTTTTACGGATCGCATTACATTTTTTATGCCTTCCTGATTTCTGATTCCATAATTTAGGTCAGGCTCGGACCAATACCGATACAGAATATCTCTGTATCGTGCATCTCTAGTGCAAACTGGTGACCGACCACAAGAAACATCTTACTGTTGTGCTTGCCAACAGTATTTTCACTCAGGGAATTGCAAATCAATTTATAACTTTTATTAAACATGTTTTTTCTTGATTTTTGGTTGATATTCTGTCTCTCTCCATAAAACTCCATGTAACTATGAATTAGTTCAACTATGAACTGTTCAGCAAACTTATAAATTCAACAGGGGATCAAATAATTATTTCCCCCACTGTATCTAATCTCTGCTGTGACATAACACTGGAACGACTGTTGCAAAAGTGTAAAATAATTAGGCTTTCTTAAAAGACTAGGTAAATGAAATTGGCCTGTCAATCTACCCGTGTGTTGCCAGTGTTGTTAAGAATAATTCAACTGGAACTGTAGAATATATTTCTAAATTCTTATATAGCATTGTACATAGCAATTATAATTCTACAACTTGTCCTTTGTCCTATACACAGTACGGTGCAGCATATTGAGGATTCTGGTAGCCAGCAAATAAATCATAATTATTCTTATATCAAAAGACATGATAGTGTCATAATGAACTTTTCCTTCCAAGTAATGGCCAAGAAGGATTTACATGAAAACATAAGGATCTATTGATAACCTTTGTAATAAATTTAGGGTCGTTATTCAGTTAGTCTACAATAGTGCACAAGCTGTTCAATCATTCGTCATAAAACAGTTAAATTCAGGATCAAGTGCAGCATAAACAAGGCAACAAGTTGAAAACACAAATGCCCCAGGTAACATCCATATACTACATATTTCAAAAAAGTACAAAGAACAAACACAAATGTTGTGCATATTCTATGTTCAAATATTAACATTTACATTATTTATTATCATTTATACAGACTTATGCAAAAGTCTGAACATCTGAGGTCAAATAAAGTTCAGTTATATGTTAAATATAGCAAAATAAACAGTTATTGCCATTAAATGAACACCATTAAAGTATAGGGGAAGTGTATTTACTTACAAAAACTGTTTCAAAAATCTTTAACAAAATTAACAAAAAACATCAAAATATTATGTCAATTTAATAAGTATGCCCAAACTTTTGCATTCACTCATGTATCAGTTACTGAGCACAAAGTATTTTGGAACAGTGCTAAAGCAAAATGCCTCATGGGGTTGTAAAGCTCTTTAACAGCTAGAGTGCACACAATCATTATGATATTAAATTCTCACTGAAATGTCTTTCATTCGTATTTAAATTTGACCTAGACCAACAAAAGAAATGAAATGTGACATTTGGATTTGATTGATATTTAATATGCATATGATAACTGTGTGTCTGGAGGAACACAGCTATTGCACTGTATAGTAAACCATTTTATGGTTAAAAAAGCTTAAAAAGTTATTAGAGAGGAACATTTTCTAAACTTGGTCCATTTGATACACATATCACCTACTCATACAGTACAACAGTGACTAAGGCTTATTTTGCTTTACTGGTTAACATTCCTTTTGGATTTAAATAACTTCCCAATATAAGCTGTATATGGTGCTTACGTGACTTAGCAACTTTAAGGTAACTTAGGTTTGGAAAATACTGCAGTTTAGTGACTGTATAATGGTGTCACACAGTGCTTTAGGGTGTAGAACTACAGCACTATATTCACAGTACACACGTATCAAACACTTGCCCCTACTGTAACTGATTATTACTACAATTCATGGTTATATTAAAGCCACAGTGTCAAAGAAACCACTGTACTATTAAGTTCACACCACTGTGTGACCACCAATTCCATCTAGTGCTTAGGGAATATGAAGCCTTTTAAATTCACAGTACAAATCACATTAATTGATGGAGTGTGGTGAGATGTTCCTTCAATTCTGCCCTAAACTGTCTCATTAAAGGTGCAAAATTATGTTATCTGGCAACATCAAGTCACTGCTAGACACATAAGCATTTTGGTTAAATTACAACATTAAGGATAGAGCTTCAGTGTTAATACTTCCATATGACCAGCTATGTATGGAGTGTGCACACTTCATTTCTCAGTCCTCCTGGTGGTTGTACAGGATGTCTGCAGTGGGGTTCTTTTTGTGAGCTGGGGGCACCAGGTGTGGTGGCAGCTCTGAAGGCAGCTCAAAACCCTCCAGCTTGATCTTAATGAGGTGCTGAGCCAGAGCAAACTCCTCATCGTCCAGCATGCCATCTTTGTCACAGTCGGCCAGCTTCCAGATCTTCCCAAGCACAGTGTTGGGCAGGCGTGAGTTCATCATCTCCTTCTTGGCATTGACGCCAGTCACTTTGCCATTGATGGGCATGAGGGTGTAGAAGATCTCATCATATCGTGGCTTATCGCGACTCACGATCCAGTCCTCAGTGTCAGCTCCAGCACTAATGCCTTCGCCATATCCATGGCCAAAAGGTCCATCTTCAGAGCCTTCGAATGCCCCGCCAGTAACCATCTGAGGCGGCTGTTTGCCCTCTTCCTCCCGGATCATGGTCATCAACCCTGCAATCTTGTTGCTTAGCATCTTGTCCACTGATTCAATCAGTTTTACTTTCAAGGAGGGGAACTTGCTGAAGTCATAGTGCATGAGCTGTTCCTGTTTTGACAGATGTAAGAGAGTCAACACCTGAATAAAGTAATATTACACATGTTTCCTGATGCATGTTCCTGCTTTGTGATTCTAAATGCTAATATATGTGGCGGAGACAAAAGAACAAAATAACAAGCAATGGTTTAGTTTCTTTTTTTAGAGATATCTGAGACTGGACAAATGATAATCAATGCTGGCCTTTGAAGGTAAATCTATTTACAGCACACTCTGTATCTTGTGAGTGCTATCTTAAAGCTCCCCGGTTTTAAGGGACCATTATGCGCATACACAGAAGTCCACTTCTATTCTCTTCCATTTCTTGGTAGTAAAAAATACATATAGCAGTTCTCATTTTAAAAAGTAATACACAAAGTCTACACTCTCTGTGGCGTAATTTCTCTGCACCGTTTTCCCTCTGGTAAAAGTGAAGCTCCTATCATTACCATGCTTTCTTCAGATTTTAAAAGTTTTCTGCACCACAGTAACTCACATGGGCCTAACCTCTGTCAGGCCTATTGCTGTGCAGACATCCTAAAATGAGACTATAATAGGTGGTCTTACTGCTCTATACACAATAACAGGGCTGTCTACTGTTCTCCTCTGGGATGAAATCACATTACAAATTGTATACTGTTTCACAATTTTTTTCACTCTACACCTGTTCCAGGTTTTATAGCATCCTTCCAGGTTTTTGAAGCTGAGAAGCTCAAGGATTTATTACGTTGTCTACACCAGTGATCTGTTTTGTGTCAAGCACAGGTATACAGACAATGGTCTCTATTGCATCCATGTGCATCCATGATGAATTTATCAACAGCATACAAATATTAATTGAATTTAGAAGCACACACACGATTAATCGAAAAGTAATCGAAATCGACATTCAGAACCTATAATCGATCAAATTTTTTCCAGGTCGATTATTTCGATTACTTTCCCTTTAAAAACACTACCGTGTGTGGAGTCACATGACCCCACTCCGTTATGTTACGTTATTCCGCCGACATGTCGAGCATGGAGGGCTTAAACACTGAGACAACTGAGCAACTTGTCAGTGAACTATGAGGGCAAATAAAAAAATAAATAAATAAATAATCGCTCATTAATCATAATCGAGTTAAATGGAGTTTAGGCCAAATCACCCAGCCCTAACTTAAATCAATCCATTGTGAGGACAGGAAACCTAATCAAGGCACGACAAGTGATTGAACTTATATTAGTGATTGACTACAGGGTTTACCTGCATCTTATTGACATTCGGGAAATCTCCAGGAGAAATATGGTGCTCCCTCTGCAGCATCTGGTAAATCTCAGGCAAGCGAGCAATCAGCTCCTCCTTTTTCTTCTCCTTTCCAAACAGAGAGGGCATCTCTTTTTTCAAGAAACTAATGATGAAAGCATGTACCTACAAGCATAAAGACAATACAGCAGGATTAGTGTTAGTTTAAGCACTTGGTCATCCTATATATATATATATATATATATATATATATGTATATACACACATACACACATACACACACACACACACACACACACACACACACACACACACATACACACATACACACATACACACATACACACATACACACATACACACATACACACATACACACATACATACATACATACATACATACATACATACATACATATATATATATATATATATATATATACACCCTTTACGAATCTCTACTCTTGGAACATACAAAACTATGTTTTGTCTAATCCTGATAAATTTGATGTATCAGCTATATCCAGGAACTATTCTTTTTGTAGACTTGAGTATTTTATCACCAGGAAACTGTCAGTCTGTGACTGATGAACATCGCTTTTATTGTATGTTCCAAAAAGGTCTTCACCTCATGTTTCCCGTGTGCCTGTTACATAATCTGCCTTGAGTCTGCCTCTTTCCAAGGGAATGGTCAACAGTCTGTGTTTACACACCCTTTTCCTTAATAAAGAGGAAGTATGCTTCAAGGAGGGACTAAAATAAAGCCAAGCTTTTTCCATGTTTGTTCCTTCCATGGATGGCCACGGTCCAGTGGCAGGTCAGCGAGGTGTAAACATAACAAGTGGCAGTGCAGATAAGGGTGGAAGGTAGCATTCTGCTAACACACGTCATAAGCATTCCTCGTACCAAGGAAAGGGGCTGCACCAGATCCTTTCAGGGATGAAATAGTTCACATTACTCATTCAAATAGCTTACATACGGTTGGAAGGAATGCAAAGAGCTCCAGGATTCCTGTTTGTTGGGCAGGATTGGGGAAACACAGTGGAAGAGATAAGAGGTGCTCTGGGCAGCAGCTCCATAAATGGATTTTTTGGAATGGCACAGAATCAAATGCTGTGTTCGGCACATCCAGGCAGTATGCTGAGAGGGGTCTGCATAGTGTACTGGAGCCAAAATCAACACTAGCTGAACTGTGGTCAAATGCAAGACAAAACAGCTATAACACACAGTAAGAGAGGGCTATGTTATCTAAAATGGACATTTGGCCTGATAAGTATAATGGTTAATCATTAGCCAGTATTTTTTTTTTATAATCGTGCAAATTTAAAAACATAACTACTTTGTCATATTTTATCATGTGACCATGTGTAACAGTACTGCAAACCAAGTCTTGTAACCAATGTTCATCTGTTCATGTTAAATTTGATTAATGATACATGATGTATAGCAGTGGATGGAACACTCCCACCCTGTACATTTTTGTGTTTTTTCACTTCTACTACACCAACTCAGGACAGGAGTGCTTATTAGTTGGTTAGTTTGTCAGAACAGGGTCAAAATAAAACATGCAGGACAGGGGTACTACATGCCCACTGGTATAGAAATCAGTGTTACTCTATACAGCAAACTATATAGCAAAGCATTGGAACTAACAAAAAATGCTGACCTTGGCCAGTCTAGCTCTTTTGATGAGGTCGTTGAGCTTGCGCAGGGCCGCGTTCCGTGGCAGGGCCTGGATGTCTCGGAAGAGGTCCTGTGCCTCAGCCTCAAACAGCCGGCGGTTGTCTGTGTTCTGCAGTGGCTTGGCCCAGAAGGAACCCAGATATACCCTTACCACCTCTGGTGTGTTGATCACTTTGCCTAGGGACCACATCAGGGCCCCATAGACCCGCATCAGCTGTTGTGTGTCAACCTGGTCTGCCTTGTTTAAGACTACACGGATCTTGTCATCCTGGCCACGGAAGGCCTTGATAGCCTCAGAGAATTCGTCAGAGATGTCCAGCTTATGGGCATCGAAGAGGAGTATGATGCGGTCCACGCGCTCACCAAACCAGCGCAGGACTTCAGAGAAGTCATAGCCTACACAGGAGAAAGGAGAGATGTTAAAAAAGCTCTTTCTTATATGAGCTTCAGCATGAACGAAACATTGTATGTGGCTATTTCAAATGTGTTTATGGGTGGTTGACATTTTTGGCTGAAAAAGTTTTTTTTTTTTAAATCCAAATGTAAGTCATGGAAATAATTTGGTGATATTCTACCAACTCTTATATCTCCAAATATATATATTTTCTTGTAGAGTATGTCCTGAAATATATATTTATTCATTAGTTTATTGAAATACTGATGAAAATGGTCATACGGTGTGACATGAATGGGACAACATTTTTGGGACAAAATGTTATGCCTGAACTTTTAGCCAAGCAGACTCACAAGTAGACATCTGGGTTATCAATATATTATTGAATTAACAGAAAATTAATTCACTGTCATATTTTTTCCAAAATCAAACTTTGTGAAATGTGCTTGGGACAGTCACTCCATATGAGCTTTTTCTAGTTTACTCTATATGTTCATATAAAACAGCACTTTCTGAACAATATCACCACAGTTTTGACATAATTTTATATTAATTGCTTATCATTGACACATTGGACCAAAAAAGGCCATGATCTATCACATTGGAGAGTTTGGTTTCAACATACCTATGTATAATTCTGATGCTCATCAAGTGTTATATTAGGGAATTAGATCACCAAGACCAAATTTTCACATTCCTTGTGTACATTTTTCCCAAAACAATAAAATCTATTACATAAGAACAATCTTGCCTACTTTCAACTTCGGCAAATAATTTTGTTTATTTTGTTTATATTTTTGTGTTGATCAGTTCAATTCAATACATCACAAATTTAAGTGTGGACTATGGCTCCCCAAAAAAAAAAAAAAAAAAAAATCGATTCTCAGATATTAATCAATACTAACATTTCATTATAGTTCATCAAATGCGGGTCATGTAACAAAACTATAACAAATGTAATAGTGTTGATAAATAAGAATGAGACTAAATGTGGTTTACAAAACTATAAAACTATGCTAAAATGTCTCTTCGTTTTAGTTGACTAAAACGAGACGAGATTTTATTTCCTGTACGATAGAGAGGTGAGACAAAAAGTATTGGGACGCGTAACCTCAGAGTTGGACAGCGCTACATCCCAATACTTTTTTTCCAATGAGAGTCGATGTGAATTAAATGTATTTAGAGTTGGGAAAAATTATCATTTTGATAAGCAGCCTTTCCCATATTCATGCAAAAATGTTGATCCTAAATTGTTTTGATTTGGTTGTGTAGGCAATATTTGTTTAGGAATAAAAAAAAATATTCAGGGAAGTTCAGGCCAACACACTTAAGACTTTTAACAGTTTTACCAATGTTTTATGGTTTTATGGCAATAGACATACATTTTCATTTTATTTGCACTTGTTAGTGATGTGATGTTATTTTGTTTAAATGTACGTGCATGTACTTCTAAGTTCTGACATGTTTGGTTGTATGGTACATGCTAGATTTCGCATTTCAATACAATTCAGTACAGTTCTGCAGAAATACCCGATTAGGTACAGATAGCTTTAATAATCTTAACTAGGAATGCAACAGAGATTTTGTCAGATGGGGGTGATTTCTACTTCCATATTATTATGAGTAGATTAAAGGTAGAAGCCACTTCAAACAAAATGGTCTGAAAACATTTAAGTATAAAAAACACAACTTTCCAACCTAACATTATTAATCAATTTAACTATCCTAGTTAGAAATATTTATTGACAAACAAAGCTTGCCAGGTGAATATTTGGCCAAATTTACCACAACAGCAATTTACTAAATGGAAAGATGCAGATCTTATTTAGGAAAAAAGCCATAACAGAACAAGAAGTCCGTTTTCCTATCCTAACTTAAGTTAAGAACAGTGTATTACAGAAGCATCTTAAATCTTAAATAAACTGTCCTAACTTTAGGATAACCCCTCCGCTGTCCTAACAGTCGCCAGCTGATTATTTAGACTACGGGCCGTGTGATAATGCCGTTAGCCAATCATCTCCGCACAGCTTTGGAGAGGCCGACTCCTCGGCACAAGGCTCTCCCCGTTTGAGGTACAATTAACAATTTTTTGTTGTTTTTTC
>JBBPDH010194396.1:0-16038 GCA_037974565.1 Clupeocharax schoutedeni | reverse complement strand
TATACATGTGTGTGTGTGTGTGAGAGTTATTTTATTGTGCACTTCCAGGCCTCAATTAGTCACAATGACCGCGTGAAAAAAAAGCCCCCCACCACTCAAAGAGCAAACAGCAGACCTACCTGAGTGCTACTGCGTCTCAGTGAGAGGCCGGGACGTGGGAAGGCTTTTCCATGGCAGGGAGGCAGATGTGATGTGGCAAATGCCTCTGGCAAGAAGGCCGGCCATGATCCTTGCAGCAGCAGCAGCACCAGGCTCAGGCATCAGAACAGCAGGGACCTGCAGGGATGCACATCATTTGTGTAAAAGAGGGGTTTTTTTATGGTTTGGTTTGTTTTTTACATCAGTGCAAGCGGAAAAAAAGGCTTTTAGGAGCTCATGTGTGTATGTGTGTGTGTACAGACCTCCCATGCTGGTAATATGTGGAGAGAGAGGGAGAGAGAGAGAGAGAAGCAGCAGCCCACCCCTCCATGGTCCAGCAGTCACGTGACTGCATGTCGTCTCTTCTCTCTTCTGCCTCAAAATCTCCATCAGACGTTTGGACACCACGCAATTCTGACAATGGATGATCTCACACACACACACACACACACACACACACACACACACACACACACACCCATCCCACCACCTCGACCTCTGCAAAGTGGGCTAACGACGTGAAAGCCCACCCTCTCCCCAACCTCCAAGCCCTCCTCTTTCCAATCTCTCCCATGATTCATTTCCACACACACGTCTGGTTAGTCCAAGCACATGGACACGTTTACTAAACGATTGTCCTCATTTTTAATCCCCACATTCGTATCTCAGTGTTGCATTACGATGTCAAAATTACAGTTTTTGTTTCCAAACGCACATCGGCAACAAAATATCGCGAGACAACGGGCTGCTGCATCCCATTGAAGCAAAAGTATTCCATTGTTAACCAACAAATAACCAAAACTGAGAACATCATGACTCAAAACGCATCGGAGTTGATACAATGTCACACTTACCCGTAAATCCTTTTCCGTGTCTAGAATAAAACGAGTCCGTGTTCATCATAGCTCCCTGAGCTCTCGTTTTAACATTACTCCCTAGCAAGACGGTAACCCTGTCATAGCAGTGTTTTTGGGTTATGTTTGCTTTTGCATCGACCTAACCCCTCTATTTTCTCCCCTATCTCTGAATGCTGTGGACAATCTTGCTATCCAGAAGTCTTTGCTGCAGACTGCCCTGTCTGAACAACACCCAAGGCCCTCAGGAATAAGCCAGGCTGCCCTCCTCTACCACCACAGGGCTACAAATTCCCTCTGCAGGCTCTAATGCCTGCTCCTGAGTTCATTTTCCACCTGGTATGAAATCTGCATTTTACTCAGTGTGCTCACGTGTAACGTCCTGCTGTGTGTCTGAGCACACTTCCCACGTGTGACAGCTTTTTATCACAACTCACCCTTCTAATAAAATGGAAATTTGCCCCTCTATAGGGAGCCAAAATCATAATGTGATTTTTGTAGTTTCCTAACCTGTAGTGGAGGCCTACCAGCCCGCAGCTTGTAATTTTTTGATCATGAAATGCTCTACCCAAGTAGCTGACAAGATTTTCAGTGACACTTAACCTTGGGCATGTCCTATGCAGCACTGTCAAATCTGCACGCCTGACCTTTTCATTTTTAATATATAAATATGCTCATCGAAAGCCTCTGAGGCCTCTGCATCTGCTGGCTGAACGAAACCTGTGCTCATTTTTTTTTTTTTTGTTCTTTTTTTTGGGTATCCACCTGAAATCTTAAAAATGCATTTTTAAGAGATTGAATAGGACTAAAGACAAAAGATAAACATGCTTTAAAATTAAGGGATTTAAAATTTCTATATTTGAATAATATTGTTTTTCTTTCTAGTAGGTTAGTGTTCTATTTATAGTACTTGTGTTTATAGTTACTATGAGTAGTCTACAACCTTCAATGTTTCTTTCATTTCTTTAACATCTAAATGATGAAATGCATGCAAACCCCATAATTACTACTGCAGGTTAAATAATTTATTTTCAGGACAACCTAGTTTTAATCAACTGTTCACTTGAAATAACAACAGCATGTTGGTGCTGTTGGAAACCATAATTAGTTACAAATATTTTTTATAATTTGTGGGAGACTTCATATCAGAGATCAAAACCTAGTAATTCAAAATAAATCCTGACATCTAGTGGAGAAAACTCAGAACAGTGTTGATGAGTCCAGTTTGACATACACTTGGATTTTGAGGCTTTGAACTGGTTGCAGAATGTTGTTATACTAAAAGTGCCAAAATAGACACCACATAATTTCTGGTTCCAGAAAAAATTTGGAAATTAGATGATTTTAAAGTGAAAAGAGGGACATTTATAAATAGGGAAATGTACTGCAACTCTCCACTCTATTCTAGGTGTTGCAACTTTGCTGTGAGCGTTTGATTGCGCTCACAAGAGCATTAGTGAGGTCAGGTACTGATAGATGATTAGGATCACAAACCCCACTCCAACTCATCTCAAAGCTGCTGGAAGGAGCACCGTGACATTAGAGAACACAGTTCCACTTAGGCGCAGCTGGTAGCCTAGTGGTTAGGGCATTCGTGCTGTGTCCAGAAAGTCCGGGTTCGATTCCCAAGACCGCTAGGCACTGCTGAGGTTCCCTGCGCAAGGTACCGTCCCCACACATGGCTCCCTGGGCGCTATGTTCATAGCTGCACCCACTTTAAATGCATGGGTTAAATGCAGAGGAACTATTTCATGCTGTTCACACTGTGTGCTGTGGTATGTTCACGTATGACAAAAGGTCACTTTAACTTCTTTATACTAATCTGACCCAAGCCACTAGAGCTTGCCATTCTCATTCTTTTGGCACTACCTTTCCATACAGATCATAAAAACTGTTCATGTAGGACTTAAATTGTCATGATTAGCACTTAGAAATCTCCTCCATCTTTTTTCATATGTCTAATATAGTACTAAAGCCTGAAAAAAAACCCTTCTTGAAGACAGCAGAGAATACCTTGCATGTAAGGTATCTTTTCCATGTCCTGAAAAGATAGTGCCTTAAAGGAATCCCCAACCTTAATGTACCAAAGGTCACTATTTTTCGTGTGTGTCTTTGATTTTATCATTAAGTGACACACTGATGGGATCGCCCACGGACAAAGCACTGATTTGTGGTGGGGTGTTTCAGGAGTGAATGAACACCTATTTTTTTCTGGTTCATGAGCTGGTTTGCTTTTCCATAGGATCCAATCATCTCAGCATTGACAACTCATGTGGACCGTGCCACTTTCCTTAAGAGAACAATATGAACAGTTGTGTGACTTATCCATGTGTATAATAAGGTCTTTTATCAGTGATGAAAGCGAGCATAAGCAACAGTGTTTGCCCTCCCTAAGTCATTTCATTTCTTCATCTGTTATAGACTGGTGTTTCCACTGCAGGCCTTTCTAGCAACACAAACAAAATAAATATTACTGATGTCAGATAGATCAACAAATCCCTGGGTAATGGAAAAACATATCAACAGTATTAACGTATGATTAGGAGAAGTTTCTCACGAGATCTGTATTTGATCTGTCTCAGCATCACACGTCCAGCCCTGTAAATAAATACAAAAGCATGAACAAAAATTAATAGGAAGCATCTGAGAATAAATGTGTTTAATACGTTAGCACAGGCTGGTGTCTTTTTTATTACCTTTTAAACATCTCACATTGAATGATTAATCTAAAACGTACTAATAGTAGAAATGTTCTTGCTCAAAAACAAATGCTTTTAAAGACTTGTCTTGGCCTTTTATGGTGTCCATCAACGGATAAAAGGATGCATGATCAGACAAAAGTCGAAGTGTCGAAAAAGCTATTAATATAAATTATATTTTTGAGTGCAAAAAATGTCGAATGACGTTTTGCTGACACATCACACAATAGCGCCAGAACGCAATTATGCTCATTATGCCTCTTTCTACCCATTTTTGGGAAGGCTCCCGCCTTCTTGCAATGTGATTGGATATTTTGCTCGTCACTCCGATATATTAGCCACTCAGCGCTGGAGGCTTAACAGCATTAACCAATCAGAGCGCGGCAACACGAAAAGGGGTATGGAAAAAATATTTGTTGGCCTCAACCATTTCTGTATATGGGAGGGGCGGCTGTAACTTATGCCAACGTCGCTGATGATAATTTTTAAAAAAATCTATTCGAATTTTCTCACGTCATTACGGGCTTTCAGTCAATTCGTCACGGTCTCGTATAAATGAGCTGATAATGCTCGTTCACAGGTTGTTCACACGTTTCGGTTTTTTCCCAGCCACCTGAAGGACAGCTTGGAAAAAAAACTTTTGGCTCTTCACCTGTCCGACCGTTTTTTCACTTGTCCAACCGTTATTTTCACCTGTCCGATCTTTTTTTCCCGCGCTATGTGCGTTGCTTGGAGACGCAGACTCGCCATCCCAGTGTTCGCAATTTTAGTTCTCATAGTTTGTAATGCTTATGCTGAAAATGAGGCAGAGATTGAAAAATTAGTGTATCCACGAGGAAACCACTGGGCAGTAGGTGAGGAAAATACTTTTTGGCCTTAATTATAGATATTTTGTTTAAGGTTGAAGTTTATCTGTTTTTGTGTTCTCATATTCTCTGATATGTCTGAAATCTTGTTTCTATCTTCTTAATGGTGCAGAATGTAACTGCTGATCTACCGAGCAACTAAAAGTTGAGATAGGTAGTCTCATATTGCCAGCTTCTTATTCTAATTTGTAGACCCACCTTAACTGGTTGCACAGTTAATTGATGCCCTATTTAAACTGGATTGGAAAAATCTCATAGAAAACAAACTTCAGTCTAGTTCTACTTTCTACAAAGCTGTTTCTCTCTAACCATCGTTTACTTTGGTACCTTTTCTTATGTATCCAATTCTTGTTTTCATTTAAAATTCTTTGTATTATTTTATCCTAATTATTTTATCTTTCTTGGTGTTTCTCTTCTATAATGTTACCAAACTGCTCTGCATATGGTTTAAGCTGATGATTATAAACTGTAAAAGGTGCAACTATAACTTCAGTTTCAAGTTTTATATGGTTTTATAAGTTTCAATTTTTATATGGTTTTGTGTGTTGTTCTTTCCCCCCATTTTTTTTTTACTTGACGATGGTATCTGTTACTTACTATTTCATTTGATATGTCTCATGTAAGCCAAGGATGATATTAATTTGACATGGCTCAGAATGAATGGCATTATCATGGGCAATTCATTCTTTGTTGCTTTTAAATTTGAAGCAGAGTTGCATCATATAGCATATAACAGGTCTCTAAATAGTTCTTATTTTCCTGCAGAGACTTGAGCTGCTTTTGCCAGTGTGGATGGTATTTGCTTTAGTGTGTAGAGGGTGGGTGAAGAGCTCTCCAAGCGTTTTATAGGGGTTATGGGAATATAAATGCTGCAGATTTGCCTCCATGCTCTACCGCTTTGGCAGATTAAATCCGGCTCTTGTACACACAATCAATAACACCTAGTGCACAGCAGCTTCATGAAGAAACAGAGCTGCAGAGAGTTAAAGTGTTTTTAGATCAGAGGCATTAATGTAATAATGAAGTTTTTACTGTCTTTTTAAAAAGTGCTTTTGTGTTGATTTTGAAGAGCCTGTCAGAGATCTAAAACAACAAGGTGACAGCAAAGACTTAAACACTTTGAAGGAAGCTCACCATTAACATTAAATTGGATCTAAAGTCTCTTATTGCTCACAATGTTTTTGGCAAATAAAGCTTTCAAAAAATCCCCCTACAGCCAGTTGCTAAGAAGGATATGGAAAATGACACTTTCTCAGATTTTTTTAATAGTAATGAAATGAAAAGAATGCTGTTTGGTGTTGGAGCTGAATCTTTCTGGTCTTTGGATATATTATTGGTTGTTTGGTGATTGACTGGAAGTAGAAAGTTTCACATGAATTAAGAATTGAACTACCTGCCTGATTTTTAGCAACTATTGTGGAAGTGCATTTATATTTTATATAGATGTACAGTATAAATGAAGAATTAGAATACACTGAATGCATGAGTGTAGTATACTTTGATCAGCCACAACATTGATCAGCCACAACATTATTAGTACTAAGGTAATATTGTATACGTAACCCTCATGCCATCCAGGCAGCTCTCACTGTGGTGTACTATATGTTTTGACACCTTTCTGTCAGACCCAACATGATCGTTTTGTGTGAACGTTTTGCTGTTTCCTAAGATTGGACCACATCTGTAAGTCTCAGGCTCCCATGACCCTATCACCAGTTCACCTGTTGTCCTTCTTTGGACCACGTTTCGTAGGTACTGGCCACTGCATTTGTGGAGGACCCCACAAGACCTGCTGTTTTGTAAACGTACTGAACAAGTCATCTGTCCATTAAAGATTGCCCATTTTTCACATCGGCTTCAAGAGCTGCCTGTTCACTTGCTGCTTAATATCTCCCGCCCTTTGACAGGTGCCATTGTAACTGTTGTTGTTCTGTATGAGATTGTCCAACATTTTGACCACTCTGTATGGTTGCAGAAAGCAGCAGGCTGTATTACAACAAATGTGCAATGAGACTTGAGACATGTTCTGATCTCCAGTGAGATTAATTACTTCTTGTTCATTTTATAAATAGTTTAGCATATAAAAAAACAGTGGCAGGCTGATTTATTTCTAGAAATGTGTGATATTTCCTAAAAGGTGGAATTTCATCCATAGAATGGACAGTGCCCATATAAGTATGATTCAGGAAAGGAACAGGTACTGAAAGGTATCAATTTAAGGTATCAATATAAGTTGAAAAATCAATGTCTCCTTTAGTATTTGGTTGACCACCAAGAAAGTAATTCCCTGTGCTTTGAGAAGAACATGTTCCCTTGGTTACATTTATAATAGAACCCAAGACTGAAGTAAACACATTGATTTTGTCAATACTACATGATATTAGGCTAAAACTTAAATTACTCATTTTAGTTACTCAAGATCATATGTGTTAGGTTGCCTGGGCTGTATTGTTTTCAAGAACTTATCTGTAATGTAGTCTGCTCTATTCTTGCCAAAGAAACTGTCTTCTCTTATTTGTCTATTTCAGGTGATAGCAAAAGCCTGCATTGACTCTAAACTGTGGTGACAGTAGACTAGATGAGTGCATTTGTGTTTTGACATCATGTTCGTCTTAGAGAATGAACTAGCTCTGAGTCATATCTATCCTCTAACAACTTTTACTCATTATCCTCAGGTCATCTGATGGGGAAGAAGAGTATAGAGGATCCGCTGGTCTCGGAAGAACAAGAGAGTGGGGGTGAATGGTATTTAAGCAGAGGCTCAGCAGAGGCTGAGGAACACACACAGCCTTCTGGGTTTCTGCAAGCGCTTAGCAATGCTCTAGTTGGACCAGAGCGCAAGAGAGAAAGAAAGAGAGACACCAGACTGAGACATCAGCTGGCTCTGGAGCAGAGGAAATGGTTGAAAGAGCAGACAGAGCGAGAGCAAGAAAAGGTGATAAGAAAAGTAGGGCTTTTGTGTCTGTTTTTTCTAAGAAAAGTCCTGTCAGGAGATAACTTCCAGTAGGAGTAGTAAAATCATTGTACATTAGTGTTGTTCTGATTAACGAATTAAGTTTAATTACTTAATTTTACCATCAATTAAATGATCCAATTTAAAAATTGACCTTCTTTGTGAGCTTGCATTATTTAAGTGGCAGTTTGCTTTATAACAATGCACATTTAACATTTCTTAATGCTCAGAGCCAAACTTGCCACACCCATTCATATGCTTTGTTGCCATTGGTAACGACATCAGATCCTCATTTTGCTAACCCCTAATATGGAGGCTGGTTTTTAGTATGGTTGCATTTGATTGTGCGTTAACCTTATGATTATTTAGTTAATTATAATCATATAACTAGATAAAATATTTAATGCAGAAGGGTATTCCAAACTAATGTGTACTCAAATAACAGGCCTAAATGTGTGCTATACAATACGTGCAAAAGATATGTTCTATTTTGTTTCTAAATAAAGCTCATTAATAGCAAGCATTTTGTGGCTTAAATGTAACTGATCTGTTATAATAATAATTATGAATAATTTTAAGATGATCAGTTAAATTAAGTGTATTTGCTACATTAAATAACCAACGGGCCATGGACCATGGTGGGAGATAGTTTGGATTGTAGATGGTTTTTCATCGTAGATTTATCCAATAATTAATTATTTAATGCTTTTCTCTCTTTTACATAGGAAACAAAGCTTTTGCTACTGGCTTTAAACCTGGGAGATGCCAGCACAAGCTGAATATCTGGATTTATCAAAGACTCTGCAGTTTACAACACCTAAAACACAACAATGCATCACAGCTGTGTCTATTTGAAAAATAAAGTAATATGCATTATAGTCTTTTCATTCTGTACTGCATCTGTTAAAAGATAAGCACAAGTTATATTTTTGTATGTAAATCTGTAACACCAAGTACATGCAATCAAGTTCATTTTGTTCAATGAACCATTCAATAAAGCTTGAACTATTTGAATACACTTCAGCATGATTCAAAGAAACTGAGTAGGGTTACACGCACATGGCAACAGATCTGTTTTCCAGTTGATCAATATCAGTATCTACCATCTGTTAAAAATAATAAAGAAAAGGAAAAATATACAGCATCAACCTCATTATCCCTAAACATCTCAGTATTTAGGCGCCTACATACATTTTTGTAACATGAAACAGGTGTACGACTGAGATATAAATGCCATGCATTTTTATGTCTAAATAATTTCCATACAAATAAAAGTGTATCTGTCATGAAAAATGTTCTTTAAACTTAAATGTATGTTTGGGTACATTTTACTTACCCATTAATGTTCACACAAGGCAAAGGGGTGACAAAAATATATATAAAGCAAGTACTTCTGTTCATTTGTTAGAGTTTATCCTTATTTCTTGACAATATTGACAATATTGAAGAAGAATCATTGGGCCCTAGCTGAAATGCACTATTCATACACTAGATGTCAGTATATGGTTCCAATGTAATCTTTAAAGATAAGATACACTTTTGTTAGTCCCACTCGTGTGACATTTGCATTGTTACAGCTAGGAAGTAGGCAAAAAAAAGAAGAAAATAGAAAGAAAAGAATACCAAAGTGATAAATACGTAAATACACATCTGTGAGCTTCTTATTCGGGTTTGTTTAACTAGCCTTTCATTATAGAAAAAGCATTGGACATAATGGCAAAATAGATAAACTAAATGATGCTTGACAGCACAGCACTTGATTGATCTAAAAATGCCAGCTAATCACAGTAAGGTTTTAGAAAATGAGAGACCGCATTTCTTAAATCTTCGTATAATGTCAGCTAGATTAGGAATTGTGCTTACTAGCAAACAAACTGACTAATACAATTCAAGTTATTTAAATGCCATGTTTAAGTCATGTGGCACTTCATGCCTGGCAGATATTTTATAATGAAAGACTCATTATCGGAAGCCCTGCCAGGTTTTTAGCCCAGGTTTACTTTTCTGTAATGCATTGCCTGAAGCTAACAACAACACTAAAATTCTCAGCCAAAGACTTGAGACTCAAGGATCGCAGCTGTGCCGTGTCTAGAGTCATACAATAAATTTGTTTTCAATTAACATTTGTTCTTTTTTGGATAAGCTGAAAGCTATATCTGTCAAGTGGTCATTTATCAGTGATGGCCTGTAATGGGTGTCCCCGTGTCACCTGGCAGATGAGTGTTGATGAATAAGCCATGTTCTCTCTCTCTCAGCTGTCCATCACTTCAAAGTGCCCAATTATAGACACCGGGGTTCCGCACATTGAGAAATGTTAATTGGGGTTTCTTTTTTTATGTGCTTAAGTGCACCAACCTGACGCTCTGTTCTCAATTCTGTTTGCTCGGCTCATTTGCGACAAATGAGTAGCTGATAATGGAGATGTAAGGCACTCTCCATTTTGCTAACTAATAACGTTCTAATAAAAGAAACTTGACTGTAACTTCTACCTATGCAATTTTATTGACTCAAACTGGTTTGAATTGGTTAAAAAAAGGTTAAATGGGTAAAATGGGTAATGGAGAGGGTTGCTCCATGTAGAAAAGCATTCTTTATAGCTTCTGTTAGATGAAATTTACGGCATGCAGTAAATATTCAGTTTAACCAAACAAAAACTGCAGTACGCTGAGTGGTATTTATTTTTTGTTTGTTTTTTGTTTTTTTGTGTTTAAACAAGTTACACTGTGAAGATGTATTGGATATTTTTTAATATTTGCAATCAAGGACACTGGTATGAAATATGTTGCTGGTATGAAATATGTTGCTGGTTTCTGTCACATATGGGTAGCACCAGAGGCACAGATGCGGATTTCCATTTCCCAAGATGGGGTTTTGTTGAAACACAAAAAAACAAAACTCAAAGGGCTTGAGGTCTAATATTCTACAAGGTAAACACAAACAACTAGACCAGGGAAACACCCACACACCCATGTACAACTCAAAGTCCCCGTTGTCTATGCGTTGCCGGCCTCTGCTGACCAGGACATGACAGTTGCCTAGTTTAGTTTGGTCACAACAAAATTTGGTTTGATTATATAACATTTCAGTCTGAAAATCCTAATATTGTGTAGTGTGGAAGAATTTCACACTGGTCAAACTGTGCTGTGCTGTGTTCACACGTAACTATGAGTGATTACTGGGATTGTTACCTCTTTCTGTATAATAATGTTTACTATAGTTTGATAACTTACTCCCACAACTGCCCCCACAAATGGAAACCTGTCTAGAGGGTAAACCATGAGCAAAAAAGACTCTTAAGGACTTGTTATCTTCGTCTACCTATCAGCTTAATATACATTATTTTTATTATTACTTAAATAGTGCTGTGTAGTACACTGATGTTTTACTTGCCTCCAGCTGACAGCGCAGAAAAAATATTTAAGGTTGTTTAATTTAATTGTTGGTGCTCATCTATGGTCACATTTAGTGTGTGTTATCATATCACATGATAATATCACTGGGCACCAGTGTATGGCAAAAGTAATATCAACCAATAAAATCACGTTTCACATCCTCACTCATTGCTGCTACTGAAAATGCTTAGTTATCTCAGAGACTCTTCCTAAAAGTGTATTTCAATTCTAGTATTTACAACTAAACATAATTGGGAAATGACATTATGGTTTCCCAGTTATGTTGAGTTGTAAACACTAGAATGTGTGCTCTGAGCAACAAGGGTGGTCCATCATGTCTTGATGGCTGAATGCCTTTACTTGTAAATGTATCAGTACTTTAGAGTAGATTACTGTGGCAAACATGATCACTGTTTGTAAAATAAGTTACCAGGACTGCAGCTCTCTTTCTAATCAAACATTTTCATGCTGTGTTTTGGTTGTCTGAAGTTGTTCATGCTTGTGACTAGAAGACCCATAAGCTTAATGAAAAGAGATATGACTGAATAGGTTCAGCATAGTTTGTGGGTTGTAGATAGCAAAACACCAACATTTATTATTATTATTATTATTATTATTATTATTATTATTATTTTTTATTATTATTATTATTATACAGTTATATGGTTACACAGAAATACAGTTACATGTGAATGTACTAATTTAATTTGAGTGGTGTTCTTTCCCCAACAGTGCTACTTACAATGACCACTAAGTGGAAGCAGAAGCACAATAAAAAATGTGGTGTGTGTATGTAAGAGAGCGAGAGAGAGAGAGAGAGAGAGAGAGAGAGAGAGAGAGAGAGAGAGAGAGAGAGAGAGAGAGAGAGAGAGAGAGAGAGATGAAGACAGAGAGAGAAAGAATGTAGAAAGAGAAGAGAGTGGGAGAAAGAGAAAAAGACAGTAAGAGTAAATTGTCTTTAAATTAAACAGCTTGAGAATTTATGTTTCTAAAATTCTATATTGTTTATAAAATCAGCGATCCAAATGCTTTAAAGCCACACAAACATGTGTTTATCTTTTCTATCATCTTAATCATTAATTGGTAATGTAGGACATTTTACAGTAACATGTGCTTACAGTTTATATGCTTTGTTGTTCAGTACTGAAAATTATGAAACTAAGCTATCTTTAGTTACTCAGTAGTGATGCACGAATGACCACAGGTTCCAGAAAATGTATTTAATGAACAGTTAATATGTACAAATAATGTAAAATAAAACACTTCGACAGTAAACTGGCTCAATGTATACACACGAGTATTACAAAAATTCTGGGAAAAACAGAATACGTTGGGAAAAATAAATTAACTGTATTGGGGTCACAGCAAAGTGAAACATGGGAATGTGTCCGAACCTGAAACACATGAGACATGATGGAGTGAGCGCAACATGACTTGTACATTCGTCTGCATTTAGCTAAAGGAAATATCATTTATTTTTGCTCTTACTAAGCAAGAAAATAAGATATATTATAAAAATAGGGCAAAAATGTCTCAAAAATAGTCTCTGAATGCACCTCAGTAGATATACAGTGAAGCCTCTGCTTGTCATCAGAAAAGAAACAGTGAAATTCGTCCAAGGCCAAAAGGGCTCCATCTCAGGCTTTTAATGTGTTCTAGAGCAAAAACACCATCAGGATGGGTTTGTAGGATCTGCACAGGACCAGTGTGTCACAGTGTAGGATTACACAGTCTGTAATGTTCCATAATGTTCTACCAGGTCTTCCCCATAGACCGAATATGCTCCTTGGCTTTCATCCTCAGTGATGCGATGCTGGAGTTGCGTGGGTCTGTCTCCTCCAGACTAAGTTTGTCCATGAAGCCAGAGGTCTGGTAGGCTGGTGGGGGAGGTGGGGGACACACTGGGCCGAGGTGAGGCAGAGAGTGGCTCAGGAAAGGTGGGGGGGTGTAGCTGGCAGGTTGAGAGGCCATGAATCCTGGCAGGGACTGCAAAGGTGAGCTAGGGGACGAGATCGGAGCTGAAATGGGCCCTGTAAGCCAGGGGTCCAGCGGCAGACCGCCACCGCCTAGCCCTGGAGCAGCTGGTCTGGGGAAGGACAGTACAGACGTCTCCTGGAGCTTAATAGAGCTGACCTCCAGCTTTTCCTGACGACGCCACTTAGCACGGCGATTCTGGAACCACACCTGGAGGGCCACAAGGTAACAGTTTTAATAAAGTGCTCAAAAATCCATATTTGTTTGAAGAAATTCCAATGCTCACTGTATTTGTAAATTTTGTTGTTGAGTTTTTAATATAGGGAAACAAACACATGACATATATTGTTTGTGGTAACCAAGAAAGCTCTACAGAACTGAAAAACATTGGAATATTCTTTAAAACTCTCATAAACCCTCAAGAGTCTGCAAATACATTCGAACAGAGCTTCAAAACATTACAGCACTGGTACACGGTGAATGGTATTTATGGTTTAATTACATTTAGTACTGACACTACTGACAGGATTTGGTTAGATGTGATTCTGGAATAAATTATTTTACCATTGTACACCTGATCAAATTACAATATAAACATGGTTCTGGAATGTAATTTACAGTTGTGAAGTGTGGTTTCAAAATTCGGTTCTAAAATGTTATTGTTGGAAAATTAAACGTGATTGTGGCGTCACAATGGGACAATTAATAATATGCACAAAACAAAAACATTGTTATCACTTTTCTGTCATTTAAATCTTCATAGTGGGGGTTTGTGCTTGTGGCAGTTACTATCAGAGTTGATTTAATATTTAAACAAGATTACAGACTGTATGATATAAGTCATTTAAATGCTTAGGCTTCTATTATAACATATTTTAGTTTTTGCTAAAACTAAAAACTAGATTTGAATGGGTTAAAATAAATTAAATAATAGTTATTAGCTAAACGAAAGATTATCATCTCAACATGACAAAGAAAAAATCACTTAGCATTTTGTTGCATGCATTTTAAGTTAATTCATTTAAATGTAAAATTATGTGTTTTTTTCTGTATTTGTTTATCAGCTTTTACATGTTTTAATTATTTCTTTCCTTCTTTCTTGCTGTCTTTCTTTCTTTACATCCTCCCTCCATCCTTAAATAACTTAAAGACACCCACCTGGACGCGCACCTCTGGCAGGTTGACCTTCAGTGCAAGTTCCTCTCTGCTATAAACGTCCGGGTAGTGCGACCTTTCAAAGGCTCTCTCCAACTCATGAAGCTGGAACGTAGTGAAAGTGGTCCTGTTCCGGCGATGCTTTTTACGGTCTGGGCTTGAAGGGGCATCTATACACACAAACACAAACACACACCTCTGGTTAATAAGGTTATATTTTAAAGCTATTGTATGAAAGTATATAAAATACAATAACAAAAACGATTTGATTAAAGAAGGATTCTTGAAATAATTACTGCAAGATTACCATCAGAATTAGTTTTAAAAACAAACTACATTTGAATGATCATTGACTTAAAAGATTTGAAAGAAGCTCCAAAATGTAGTGGTTTTAAACTCAGTTATGGTCCAGCCAGTCATGATCCTCTGATTGATATATTTTTCACTGTGCATTTTCACATATATGGTTATATTTTGGTGTGCAAAGATTAATACCATTTCTTTAAAGTTTTAATACTTTATTCTTAAGAAAAGCAGATTAAATGGGATACCAGGGATGCGCTGAAACTGGCCTTTACCTAAATGTACACAAATATAGTGCAACTGTTTGTATATTAAAACACAAAAGGGAATTAAAGGATGCTATTCTATTAAATAAAATGTCATCTTTAACATTCTAAAACTGAATGAAAACTGAAAATTATTTTTCTGCTAGTTTAAGGTTTAGATTCCCTGCAGTTCATATCATTACAATCAGGGTTTGTGTTGATGTCACTTACCACTTGCTTTGCATTCAACTCAGTATTTAAACTACATTACTGACTTCAATATGGCAAAACAACTTTACATGTGTTTTATGATCATTATTTAAAATGGTAATAGCTCCTTAATGTTTAGAAAATGAATTCACAATATTAATCCAATCTATTGTATAGTACAGTGTAGTATAAGACTTTACAGTAAAGTACAGTAAAACATAACAGTTATTCTTTCAATTCCATATTTAAACTAGATTACTGACAATTACACAGTTTAAATGTTAAGTATCTGTATGTAGGTTTAGAACCTACCCATTGGTTTTGTAGGAACTGCTGAAGACCCTATTTAATGCTGTTCTGGAAGTTACTCACTCTGAAAGCTTTCGGAGTTTGCGTTCGTTTTTGTAGCACCTCGGGTTTCACCCTGTAGCATCTTCTCCTCTGTGAAGCCTAGGATGGCCTCAATGCTGTGGACTCTGGCCTGGGGTCCAGCAGCACGCGCCAAATGTACCGGTGGGGACAGCTGCTCCTCCATACTCTGACACTGCACTCCAACAAGGCGCATGGAATTTGCAGTACAAAAATAAAGTAGTAAATAAAAATGAAATTAGATATTAAAAAAAAACACTGGACAAAGTAGTTCCCAGTGACCGTCAGCTACCAAACTGCTCAAACAGCGCAAAAAAAATATTAATTAAAAAATACACCAAAGAGAGAATTCTGGAAAGTGACAGCCACCAAACTAGTTTGATTTTAATGACTGACACCAAACTAGAGTAGTAAACCATAAATCAGTCTGTAAAAAGCTCACAAAAATGATCTCCAAGCTTGAGGATATAACTGTTCCACAGAATTTGTTTCAGAGGGGAAAAAAGCCCATTCCGCTACTGTAGAAATCTGTGGGTCACTTCAGAGGCTGCAGGCATCACCTTGGTCCAGATCGTGATCATACTGGCGATCCAGCGTCCTCAGGGGCATTTTATACAGACCCCTCAGCCGGGGGCTTTTGTGTGTATCTCATCCCCCTGGTGCCTCTGGGAAGACTCAGATTGGCTGAAGGGGCCCTGGGACTCCTCCCAAAGACCCTTGCACAGGCTTAGAGGAGCCACCATTTCAATATACATTGTTCACTTAATGTGAAGTAAAATCACATATGCTGAATCTCAGATGGGACACACATCTATCTATCTATCTATCTATCTATCTATCTATCTATCTATCTATCTATCTATCTATCTATCTATCTATC
>JBBPDH010194332.1:0-17340 GCA_037974565.1 Clupeocharax schoutedeni | reverse complement strand
ATATAGTAATCCCTCAGTTTTACCAGATCAGGACTCGTGGATCCAGTTACACGTGGATTTTTTTATGAGAACGTAATTGTTTTCCGCGGAAATCCCCACAACAACGCAGAACCTGCAAATATTTTTTTTACTTGTTTCGTGGCAGTGTATTTTTTTACGCATTTTACTTCTAAAACAAAAAAATTTTACTAATTTTGTAAAATAAATAGAAGGGATGCACTGAAATTATGTTTTTTGGCAAAAAAGAGAGGCTGTTGAGCTCAGTTGGCTTCCAATGTCTGCGTCTCTACAACAAAAATTATTATTGAATTGTAAAAATGACTGGCGATTGCCCCAACATTTTACTGTATTTTTATTACTAAAAATTCCACTAATTTATTTCTGTATTTACCTGTTTATACCAAAGAAAATGCCTGTGCATGAATTACAGCACAGCCTATAAGGGCTTACCTTAATATTTTCATTAAGGGTAATGTATTAAACAGAGTTTAAAATGAAATTAAAATGTTTTAAAATATATTTGGGGCATATTTAGGGTTTATCCGCAGGTGCTCTTAAAACGTAACCTCCACGAATAGCAGGAGAATACTGTATATAAATGAGGCTGACAAATAAACATCCTACCACTGAATGTAGGAGTGAACCCTTTCCAGCCTCTTGTAATCCGTCCTCCACTCGTTGTGAAACGTCTCGATTGAAACGTCTGAAACACAGAGCACAAAATTCGGGTTCTTCTTTGGAGCTGCTCCAGAAACCAAATATAAAAACAGAGCCAGAGACGTACCATCAGGAGAAGATTTCATCTCATTTAAATAGAACTTCAGGTTGGGCATCCTCTCGTCTGGACCGTCCTCATCAATGATGTTCTGGAACACAGATAAACAGGACTAAAATGCCAGATCATCACTGTTAAACAACGGATTACTGCTGTAAACAAGTCTGTACCCACCGGGTACCCGTGTCTGTAGTTCTGCATGTCCTTCGCTGCCCGCAGGTTTCTGGAGGAGGAATTGGACCACTAGGAAAAAAAGGAGCTAGACATCAGCTTCTCACTCACCATAAGGGCTAAAACCACACTAAACATTATATAGATGAACACCCACAGACACACACACACACACACACACACAACAAACACACACACACACACACACACACCTCCATACGTATTTTTGGGACTGCACAATATATCATCTGGATGTCAGACATGCACTGTTGCATATTCTTTCCGTCTTATTTAAAAAAAAAAACCTTTTATTTGACATATTTTTCATTTATAATGATAACCTGTGGAAAGACTTTTGAGTCGTTGCGTAAATCATTGCTGTTACTCTGTAATGTTACGGCAGCAACTTCTAACTTTAAACTAAAATCCAAACTAAAAGTTATTTTGCATTGTTTAAATGCTGACATTATTTTTTAGGTGGAAATTGCTATTCTGAAGTGTGAAGGTTTACTTATGTTCAATTCAGCTGTGCAGCTATTAAATAAACCTTTAGCAGTGTGACTCCTAGATTCAAAGTTTTAATATTGTAAAAAAAATAATTGTACTGTTAAATTGATATTATTTAGAATCACAATTCATATCGAATGGGCACCCAAATATCGTGATTTCAGGATGTCATCAGTGATTCCCATCCCTACTGAGTCTGTTCCCCTAAAGGAAGTCCAGCATTACAGGGCCAAGTCCATATTAACAAAACAGAAAATGAGTTTGCAAAATAATAATTACCAAGGAAATGGGCAATAATATACTTATTAAAGATATTTCGCCCCATATAACTGTTCAGCTCATCGAGACTAGTGAATACCAGCTAAACCCAACTACACTGTTTAAAACAGACCTCTCACGGGTAAAAATTAATACTCAAAATTAATTACATGCTAAATGTCCTGCATATCCTTCAGGACCAAGAAGCTAAACCAGTTAAACTGTTTAAAACTGACCAAATAACCCTCTCATAGGAAAAAGAAATAATTTTTAAAATAAAAATTAAAGTAAACACAACTCTCATTTGACCCAAAAATGCCCTGTCCTGCACCTCCATCTCCACCACAACCAATATGTAAACAGGTTAAACGGTTTAAAACAGACCAAATAAACCCCTTGCAGGCAAAAAAGAAAACAAAAACAGAAATTAAAGCTCAAAATTAAAGCTCACAACTCGATCAACAAAATTAAACACATTTGACCCCAAAAGGCTCTGTAGTGTATCTCCATATCCGTCAGGGCCAAGCAGTTAAACCATTGAAACTGTTTGAAACCCACAAAAGACCTGTGGCTTATTAATGACAGTTTGTTTATAGAATAAAATAAAATATAGGGTATACTACAATTTGTATGTTCGTCATTCAAACCTGCAGCCACAATGTTCCTCGTTAGCAGCGTTAGCCCTCAGCAGCGTTTCTGTACATTTTATCCTTTTATTCCAAAGTTTTCCAACATCCCAGGGAAGAAATACAGATGTTGGAGGCGAAAAAATCAAAATGTGCTTCAGGAAAGCATCAGAAGAACATCCCATACGACTTTAGCGTAACAGCATTAGCTTAGCCTAGCCTAGCTTAGCTTCCTCTCTGCTTTTAAAAGACGAGAAAAGCAAGAAAAGCTGCACTAAAGTGGATAATCTGTAGGCTGCAGGTTGGAGCACGTTTGTGTGTGTTTTGGTCCGTAGCACGTACAAAAGCAGCCCGGGGTTTTTTGTTTTTGTCATGGCCGCAGCGGCGCGGGTTGTCCCCCAGCTCGTCCCCATCGCTCTCTGTGTCCCAGGTGGAGTCGTACTCGCACACCAGATCGTCCTCCATGCTCCCGGAGTACCTCCTTTTCCTCCTTTTAAACGCGATGTCTCGGTTACAGGAGCTCTGGCGATTCTGTACGAGTATTTCGCCCCCGGCGACTTCACAACCCCGCCGCTGCCCGGCTCCGCTGTGCCCTAAAGCCGCCTGTGCTGCGCCGCAGCCCGGCCGGAGATAAAGAGCCCTCCCCGGGTCTACAGATCCAACAGTGCCCCCAAACAACTTCACAGCGTTGTAACTCACAATGTTATCCCACAACAGCCCCACAGAGACCACTATTCCATCATTAACTCTTTACTGGATCAAAAATGACAAAAAGTTGGGATTTGTCAAATTTAAAATGTCTAAGTAATAGAAATTTAGAACTTTGGGTGGGGTTGCCGCATGGCAACATCCTGCACCACTGACTGAGACTGTCATCTACAATGGGGCCACTCTGTTGTAAGTCCATCACTTGCAAATCTGCTCCCACCGACAGAACCTGGACTGGACAGTAAACTACACCGTTCACCCTCAACAGACCCTCAGAGATTACTCTTACATTATTTAACCCTTTACATGCCATATGCAAGGAAAAACTTGATATTTTGGTGGGGTTTCCACTGAGACTGTCATCTACAATGGGACTTAACCACACTGCTGTAGTACTTCTCAGGACTGTAAAATACACTGTTCATTAGATTTTTAAAAATCTAATAATTGAAATGTATAGAATCTGTCACAACACTTAACCTTTTTGGTATAATCTGTCACTTACAAATATGCATAAAGGGTTTTAAGAATACAGAAAAATATGCAAACATACGCCTCATGAGGTAAACGATTCCGGAGAGGAGAGGAGAGGTAATATGTGTGGGTCTACAGCTGTATCAGTGCCCCCCCCCAAGATTTACAGCTCTGTAAATTACACTGTTCATCCACAACAACCCCACAGAGACCCATCTTAGAACTTTTAACATGCCACTGAATTTATTGTGACATACACATGAAAAAACTGTGATTTTTCAAACTGAACATTTATAATGAATGCAATTTAATATTTGAGTGTGGCTGCCACTGAAACAGTCATCTGCAATGGGGTTTAACCAATGTATTTAAAAAAATTTATATATATGCAAACATGTTGCCTTATGGAAGCAACGTTCTATGGAAAAACATACAAATCCAAACTGATGATCTTTTTGTGAAACTGAAAAAATGTGATCGTCCCCAGATTGTATTTACATTTTTCAGAGAATATTGCGGCAGAGCTAATCACTGGAGCTCCCTGAGGAGAGGGGCTTTAAAAATGTCCTCCAAAACAATACAGGGCTGTGAATTCAGCTGCTCGCTCACCCACATCCCAAAGAGTCCACTGTTCCATACCATAACCCTGTGAAGGGTTAACCACTACAGTGAAGACAACAATTAATACAAGTTGATTTTCTACAGCACAAAACTCTCTCCAAGCTCGTAAACAGTGTAAGAGCTCACAGATCACTTACAAACGAGTTAATTCAATGATCTTTCCATTCATTCACTTATCCCTCCAAACATCTTTTCACCCACCTATCCACCCATTCATTCGAAGGATCCCACCACCTGTTTATTTATCCTTGAGTATCTTTTCACCCATCTGTACTCCTATGTATCTATCCATCTATCTATCATCCATCCAGCCATTCATCCATCCATCCACCCATCCATCCGTCCAGCCATCTATCCATCCATACATAAACCAATCATCCATCCTTTCAAATCATCTATCCATTTGTTCACTCCTCCCTCCAGCCATCCTTTCACCCATCTATACACCTATGCATCCATCCATCCTTTCATTCATTCCATTCATCCAACCATCCACCAATCATCTATCTGTTCAAATCATCTATCCATTTTTCCTTTCGCCCATCATAACCATATTTATTCATCCACGCATCCATTTGTCCATCCATCTACGCATCCATCCATCCATGGGACGTAAAGTTTATAGAAACAGGTTAGAGACTGAAATGTCCCCTGAACTGGCAGGAAAATGTGGGAGGGGGCAGAGAATGAACTGAAACAGTGACTGAAGGACAGAATGAGGAGGAGGAATCCAAGGGATCGGTAAGGCGAAAAATAAACAGTAACACTTCCACTATGTCAACTATGTTAAAGTTTTAAAGCGGTTCGACTTGTGTTTCTCCTAACTGTTCAGGACCACTAGCCACAAACCAGTGAAGCTGTGTGAGACGGTTTCCATGGTGATGATCTGGCCTATCCCCACCAATGTGCTTTGTGGATTGTTTGTGGAGGTACTAAGTTCTGACTCCCTCCAGTGTGGAGGGACCTGCGGAGCTCCATCCAGCAGGAAGAACTGGGGTCTCACTGCACCCCTAAACCCTTTACGGTTCAGGGCAGAGAGAGGGCGTGCACTGTGATTGCCATGGTGACATTAATTAGGGGGCTAAGCTTCAAGTTACTGTTTCTCACGCATTTCTCCTGCAGTGGATAAAAATAACATCTTTCATCAAGCGGAATGTGATGGTGAACGGCCCCCTGCATTGGGCAGCTATTTTCAGTGCTGGTTACCGTGGTAACTGCAGGGGGATGGGGCAGGGTGTTGATTTTAAACTTCGCTGCAGCTGGGCATCCACACACTCATGATCTCCTCTGACTGACAGCAAGTTAATTAACACTCACTGCAGTTAAAATGAACAGCCAATCATTTTCCTGAAATTATAATTCATTATAATATTATAATGAACTGCCTCAGCCACAGTAGAGTGAGGGAAATCTCTTATTTTTTGCTGATTCAATCAAGACAAACAGCAATACTGTACTTTAGGGGTAGAGAAACAGAAAACAGAAAGGCGTGGGGGTAGCATAATAACAGAATAAAAAGGTGGGAATATATATTATATATAGTTAAATCTTTTCCACAAAACACCCAGCTGATCCTGACCTGGAGAGTTCATTAAGTTTATTAAGACCACAGCAGCTGAGCAGGCACTGACAGTTTGAGGTGTTTACTTGTGAAATAAAAACAGGGCTGTGGCATGTTCTGAAATAAAAAAAATATCTGAAAGGGAGGAGTGCCAGACAGACCAATGTTAATTTTATATGTGAATATTTTATTCAAACCAACCTTTCAGAACGGTCTTTTTGATGGTGGTTAATTCATTAGTATCCGTTTCTGCTAGCGAGGGAGCTGAATATCAGACACCTGGTCATGAGGGGACATGAATTAATTAGCCTGGAAAGAATCTTTAGGAATTTTTGGCATTTATTATAGCTTTTACTCTGACAGTTTCATAAAATAAGTTGTACACGGTAGGTCTGCTCACTGTGTTCACTGGTCTTTTGTGTGATGCTTTTGTCTGTTTATTTCTCACCTTGACGACAACAGATATGAACACCGCGCCCATCGATTAGAGTCGCATCACTGAAGCAGATCTGAGAGCGAATCTTCCTTCCGCTCCACTTTATCACTGAGAGCCCTCAGACTGGAGGAGACACTGGGGGGAGAGTGTGTGTGTTCTTTTGAGATGTTTGGCTGTGCTGTATTTGTGATACAAATTCCACTGATCTAACTGATCTGCATCTAACACCTAAACCCTCACATTGACCTCAGTAACCTAAAACCTTTTTCTGCTCTTTAGTTTTTTACAAATAATGGCTGTTTTTTTAAATTTGATTACAGATTTACGTGTATTCCTATCCTTATGGGAACCCCCAGAAATATATGAACACATCACACACATCTACATTCACTTCAGTTCAGTTCAACTCAATCCAGTTTGCTTCAGTTACATTGATTTTTATTCAGTTCAGTAAAGTTCAATAAAGCTGAATTCAGTTAAACTGATATTCCATTTAGTTTGATTCATTTCAGTACAAGTTAACACGTTTTCCTAGTACTTAACTTGTAGAAAACAACAAATACACAACTGCTAGTGATATGTGTGTGTGTGTGTGTGTGTGTGTATGGCATCAGGTCTTGAAACACCCCACACATGCACACTCACACACACATACTCAAGCAAACATGCAAACGGCAAATGGCCACACATCAGCTGCATCACATGTGTTTATATAACGGCCTCCTCCTACATACACTCACACACACACACACACACACACACGAAGCACGCCTGTGCACGCATGAATCCACTCAGGCAGCTGAAAGCCCACTCATTTCATTACACTTTCATGCTGGAGTCTGAGGGAGGGGAGGCTGGAGAGGAATCTGTATTACAGGATGTTCAGAACTGTGCAGAAGTCTTGAGCTGCCCCTCATTTCTTCATATTTTGCCTTAAATCACTTTGCCGATGCAAAATATGATTTTCTGCCTGTCTTGTTTTTCTTATCTGAAAATACAAGGTACCTAGATAAAGGTGTTCTAGTCACTCAGCATTCAGCACCACCAGCATACTGATCACTGCCTGATAATCTGGACTCATATGTGTCTTCAATGATTAAGAACTGGAGTTAGATCAGCTTTGTTCTGCTTGACTGATTCATACGGAGGTCACTGTGTGACTTAACCAGCAAAAAACATTCCTCTGAAAATGATCAGGTTCAGGGTCTGGACTGAGTGTGTGAGTGATTGGGGTGTGTGCCCTGTGGTGAACTGGTGCTCCGCCCAGAGTCAAAGAATTAGATTTTTGTCTAGAACTATCTAATTCTTTTAAAGAAATACCACCTGTAACTCTTGCATGTATTTTCAGCCTATACTGTTCCTGTTTCCCATAGCAACGCTCAAATACTGTATCTGCAAAGAGAGAGAGATGGAGAGAGAGAGGGGGAGTAATGTTTCTGGCTGGATTATTTAAGGTCTGAGCTCAGATGAGGTTTAGTTTTGTCTTAATGCTCTTTCTTTATCCCTGTCTCTTTGACAGGGATGTGTCTGTGTGTTTAATTTTGAAAATGCAGGTCATTAAGTGCCAGAGACACTGGAAATGTATCACTTCAAAGACTCTCATGCTCCCTCTCTCTCTCTCTCTCTCTCTCTCTCTCTCTCACTCTCTCGCTCTCTGTTGTGTTTAGCAGTGGTAGTAGGTAGATTAAAGGCTGCAGCAGTCCCAGCACATAAACACCTAGAGGCGCTGTGTTGACTCCGCAGTTTTGCGTGTCCTGAAGCTCTGAAGGACACCCAGCAGTGACCTCTAGTAGAGGAAGCCAATGAGATTACAGCATCAATACATAATGTTGCAGTAACATTAAAACATTATAAACATTTAGTAAGTATGTATATGTAACAGCTGTTCACATGTATATGCAATAAAGTGTTGTTTAATAGCTTTGATTTTAGTCCAGAAGCAAGACATTTTGTATTGAAGACACACACACACGTCTAATATTTCACAGAAGTGTGAAATTGAGGCAAGTTTTCATTTCAGTGTGATAATTTTGTCACAAGACATCTGCAACTGCATCTTGCTCTCTTTCTTTCTCTCTCTCTTTCTCTATCTCTCCCCTTTTGTCTCTCTTTCTTTTTAAGTTGTTAACGTTATTCACTATGTGGCACTACTCTGCAAATGATTCAGAATGAGCTGGCGTCACAAACCTCTTACAGGCCAACTTGTCAAAACAAATTTCATACAGTTTGGATGAAATGGTTCATAAACTATTGCCCAAAATTGTTTTGGAGTCATCCCACCTCAGGGGGAACTACTGTGAGGAGACACAACCACCCAAACCTCTGCGTGGAGGCAGAACTTTTGGTGGTTTTTGCTGTGAAAGTGTTAGACTAATACCATGTGATGAGGCTGTTTTGGGAGTTTTGGCTTTAATAGTGTTAAATGAACCCCCCTGTCCAGAGGTGGTGGTGTGCACCTGTTCCTGGTTGTTATTCTAAAGCTTTGCTGAGCTCCAGACCTGCTCCACCTTAATCAATTAAATGTTCTCTGAGAACCAGCTACCTCCCATTCGGCTCTTCTGACCGGTGGCCAAAATAAGATTTCATCCATCTGCAGGAGGAGACAGAACAGGACAAGATGAGAGGGATCAAAGTGTCATTAACACAGAGAAACACTCCATCAAACAGACATCCAGCTGCCCACAGCGACCCAGACACTCACACACACACACACACACACACACACACACACACACACACACACACACACACACACCGGCCGGCACACACTACCCACAGATCACTGATCAATAACCCTTCTCCTCTCTGGAGCTGTAGGAACACAGGAGGATATGGTGGTTCCTCACTAAATGCTGTCCTTTTACAATGCTGGGCTTAATTTCTCTTATTTCTCTTATTTAAGATATATATATACCCACAGACTGAACTTCCCACACAACCACTTTCTCATTCTTTCCCTCCCTCTGTTTCTCTCTTTCCTTTTTTACTTTCTCATACTTTTAATTTTCTCTTCCTCTTAATTCACCCCATCTCTCTCTCTCTCTAGCGCTCATTTTTCTCACCCCTCTCACTCCCTCTCTTCCTTTCTCTCCTCCCTGCACCCCCCCACCACCCCAATCTCAATCTCCCCTCCTTCTCCCTTTTCCCCCTCTCTCTTTCTCACCCCTCTCTCTGTCCCTCCCTTCCTCCTTTCTCTCTCTCTCCCCTCCCCTCTCTCTCTATCGCTCTCTCTCTTTCTCACTCACTCTCTCTCTGTCCGGTGTGTGTGAGTGTGTGTTGAGTGTGAGATGCAGAAGCAGACGGTAAGGACGTTCTCTCTGATTCTCTGTATGTTCTCCTACCTGCTGGTGGGTGCTGCGGTGTTTGATGTTCTGGAGAGTGAGAGTGAAAGTGAGAAGAGGCGTGTTCTGGAGCAGCAGCTTGGTGAGATGAGGCGCCAGTATGGGTTCAGTGAGGAGGATTTCAGAGAGATTGAGAGGGTCGTCTTGCAGGCGGAGCCGCACCGCGCTGGGCGACAGTGGAGATTTGCCGGGTCCTTTTACTTCGCCATCACCGTAATCACCACCATCGGCAAGTTCTAACCCTAACACACACACATACATACAAACACACACACATACACACTCTCACTCATACTCTCACACACAAACACACTTCTCCTGCTCAGGAGGTGCCTTTAAGTTCTACAAGTCTATAAGCTCTACAGACTTCTGCACCGGCCGCGCCACTTTATTAGAGAAAACATTCGGGCATGAATTGGTTAGGGTTGGAACGCTGCAAGCAGGTAGAGTTGGTGGCTACAGTCTCTAATTGTAGACCAGCAATGTACACAATGTTTCTAATATAGTGGACCGATTGACTGACCATGATGTTCCTTCCTTGCAGGTTATGGCCATGCTGCTCCAGGAACTGACGCCGGCAAGGTCTTCTGCATGTTTTACGCTGTCCTGGGTATCCCTCTCACCCTGGTGATGTTCCAGAGCCTAGGGGAAAGGATAAACACTTTTGTCCGGTATCTTCTGCACCGGGCCAAACGATGCCTGGGCTTCCGGCGTACAGAAGTCTCAATGGAGAACATGGTTCTGATCGGCTTCCTGTCTTGCTTGGGGACACTTTGCGTAGGAGCGGCTGCATTTTCCCACTTTGAGGGCTGGACCTTCTTCCATGCTTACTACTACTGCTTCATTACCCTGACGACAATCGGCTTTGGTGACTTTGTGGCCTTGCAGAAGAATGAGGACCTACAAGAGAAGACTCCCTATGTGGTCTTCAGCTTCATGTACATCCTGGTAGGCTTGACAGTGATTGGGGCTTTCCTCAACCTGGTGGTGCTGCGATTTCTGACGATGAACAATGAAGATGAGAGAAGGGACGCTAAAGAAAGGGCTTCGATGAAGAGACAGCAGAAGAACCTGGGACACCACACCAATGCGAAAGACAGGCATAGTCATAGTACCCTCTTTTTGCCAATGGAAGAAGGCACCAGCTGTACCAACCTCATACCATCCCCAGTGGACGTAAGATACTCCCGACCAACCCTGCCTCGGCTTCCCTCCACTCCATCCCCTGAGCAGTCGTGCTTGGGTTCCTTCTGTTCCTTCATGTGTTACCGCCTCGGCTTGAGCACCAGCTTTATCCCATCCCAACATGAGCATCGCAGCTGTCACAATTCAGTTTATTACAACTCGATATCCTACAGGATTCATGGGGGATCCCTGACCAGGGACAACACTGGATTTTCTTCTCCGGGAAGCAACCTCTCTCCCGGGCACAGCTTCAGAGAATTCCCCCGCTTACGGA
The DNA here is from genome assembly GCA_037974565.1 of Clupeocharax schoutedeni. Lineage (NCBI taxonomy): Eukaryota > Metazoa > Chordata > Actinopteri > Characiformes > Alestidae > Clupeocharax > Clupeocharax schoutedeni. Next base: position 6,403 of record JBBPDH010194332.1, on the reverse strand, counting down.
GGAAGTCAGTATAATTTGCCTTGTTTAAAGCAGGCTTCCTTTCTCAACAGCGTTTCCATGGACAGATATCAAATGTTTTTATTTTTGTAGCACATAGAAACAAAGCAGAAAATCAAACAGCAAAGGTCTTTCCTGAAGGAGTGAATCAAAGACTTTCCAAAACTTGTCAGGATGTTTTGTGAGAAGCTTCCAACTGGGCAAGTCTTCTGTTTCTATTAGCGAATGTCAAACCTTTAATAACTTAGTGATATTATAAAATAAGTCCTTCGTTTTTATAACAGAAACCACTTTAAGTGTTCTAAATGTTCACAGGCAAAACTAAGAAGGGAGCTGATGGAACTCCAGTTTTAGTTCTTTTTCCACCTACTTGATATACCTGAACTGTGTCCAAAGTTGATTTTTAAACTTACTTCACTGATTGGTTGACAGAAAACAAAATGCTGCAGTGTTCTGCATGCCAATGCTCAATGTCTTCACTTAGAGTCAAGCAAAGCTTCAGTGTTTTTCGCTTGAGAGAAACGGTAAACCTGGATGATGATTTGTCAGTTGTTATTTTTGGGTAGATACCTTGTACAGAGTTTGCTAAAGTACGCTACTTTGGGAGCTAACACTTTATTAGCCTTTAGCCTTTATCTAGCCTTGCATTTTCACAGTTGCCAGAGAAAACCTTAGGCGTTATTTGATTCTACACAGGGTTCTGTGTGATTGTGGCCATTTGCATGAAACTGACTTGGGTTAAAGACTGAAAAGAACAGTAAGTACCACAAGGTTCTGTTGGTACTGATCTTGATCAGAAACTAGAAATCTGGAGCCTTTGGTACTGAACCAATAGACAGTGAAAAAAGCACAGTATTGGCACCAAAGATTCCGCTGATCTGTGCGGTATGAGAAGCTCTATTCGGAGGGAGATGCTGTCTCCCAAATTAAAGCAGCTCTTACCCTCTAAATGCAATTTTCTGGCAACAGTATCAGCCGGAAACACCTGAGCCACCAAACTGGCCTCCATCATTAAGGAGTGCTATTCTCATTGTGATCCTTTTTTGGTGAACATGCCAGGCCTTACCCCAACCCTCCAAACAGTGAGCCTCCTTTTCCACTGTTTTCTTGAGGGACGTCATCCTGGACTCCTTTCTCGTTAAGTGTTAAACACTGAGGATCATCCTCCTACACTCTTTAATTTTAGAAAACCATCCTTGTCTGGTTCCTTATGTGAATGAAATTAATGAGAGATGTATGTACAGAACATTAGAGGACAGTTTTGATCCATGTTTCTTCCTCTTCTTGTTCTTCTTCTTCGAACTGCATGCAAATGCACATGCATGGCTGAGTGAATGTGACTGAAGAGGCCTTGAAAGAAGACAATCAACACCCATGTCTGCATGAACATAATAAGAATGTTCCCCCCTTTCCACTGGGGAAAGAAGGAGCAAAAGAAAAATATCAACTTGAGACTGAAGTTCTTTTGCTGTTTTGAGAACTATGAACAAAAACTTATATTGATGTTTAAATGAGTTATGTGAAGGAAAAACAAGCTAGATGAAGAAAAATCTTAACAGAAGAGAAAGCATAGATCTCTCTGAGACCACCAGAGAAATGAACCCTCCAACTGAAGGTACTGGTTTCCATGACTGCAGTCAGAGTGTTTATTCATTAGCATGCTCTGGAAGCGGAGGTTATTTGCACGCGAGTAGCATGTGCTTCATCCGATCTTCACACACTGCTGTTGATATTCGTTTGTTCCACCATGAAACCAGATAATCTGTGAACAACTAAAAGTAAAGGCACAAAACATGCATTCCTTAGGAGAAAGGTCCATCCTGAAAGCACAGTGTTTATTAGCTGAATTCAGGGCTTTGTTATCTCTTAAGATTAAGAACATTTCCACGGTTTTGTTCTAGTGCTTGTGAACAGGTCGGGTTTGGTGTGAAAAGTTTATATTTTGGTTACATTGAGAACATTTGATCGAGTTTTACGTTGCAGTTTTGAGAGCATTAAAGAACTTCACAGGACTCACCTGAATCTCCTCTCCTTTATGTCTCCTCTTCTTTATGTCTCCTCCTCTCACTGTGTGTCTCCTCCTCTCCTGTATGTGTCTCCCTATGTGTTTTTTATCAAACCATAAATTCTGACCTAAAAATTCCGGTCTTAAAAGTGGCCAGAAGTTTGTTTTAGTTCAGAGAACCTGAGAACTGAGAACTGAGAACTGAAAAGCTTCTTAATGTCCATGGCTACCACGCAGTCTACACCAAATGTTCTGAATCAGTATCTTTTTCCTCAGAACTTCATGGCTTTTTTGGAGAAACATTATAGTGCAGATCTTCTGCAAACAACTAAATAAGCTTCACATTCAGTCTAATCCTACATATAATGAACTCCACGGTGCAGCTGTGAAGAGTCTGAAGGTACTGTGATCTCCTGGCCAGCGTTGTGGACAGCCCTCTAAAATGCAGAAATGTCATTTTGAATGAATAAATAAACACCCTGCAAGCACATTTTTATTTCCAACATCCTCCTCGTTCCACCACTCTGTGTAGGCTAATGGTCAGTTTCCATGGAAACACACAGCACCTTTTCAGTAACCAGCATCAGAATACAACTGAAGAATGATCATCTCCTCATAACGAGTAAACAGGTTAAGTCTAATCAGCATTTAAAGGGCAACTCCATCTGTTTTCCAAAATCTCCCCATATTGAAGAGTCTAAAATGTAATTTGTATTGGAGATTTGCCTCCACTGTAAAGAGTCTTTGCAATAACCAAATTAGCACCAAAATGACTCTCAAACTAACACACTTTGACTCTGGCCAAAGGCTTGTCTCTCCTAGCACAGGCATTTTCAGCTACACCTGGGCCCAGCAGAGGGAGATGATGTCACAGTCCCTACTCTACACTCTCTATCTCTGCTGCAAAGGGGACTCACACCAGCCCTCTCTTGCCCCATATATTACGGAGGTGACGAGTATGAAAGTCAATTTTCATCAATACTCTGCCCCTGATCATCTGCATGATAAGCTATATACATATAAGCATATTAGGGGACACACTAAGGCACATTCAGACTTGGAATGACAGTTTTGGAGAATTGTACTCAAAGATCACATATAATAAAATTAATAATAACTAGTTGCATTTCTGTGGAAATGTGAAGTGCAATTGCTTGGTTGCTATTAAATGAGTGCTTGGAGACACTGGACCTTGGTTTTATGGGCAAACAATATATGGGCTTTTAAACAAACTTCTCGCACCATGGATCTCACACCTGCAGTGTTCTGGTTCAGAACTGCACCATTGAGGGGGTGTGAAGTCACTGGCTCTTTCCAGACCATTTATGGGTGAGGACGGCTGAACGTGCAAGTAGCCACACTCACAGGCTCATAATTTTTAAACAAACTGACCTGAGCTTTAGTGTCTGTTAGTCTGTATATGAATCTGCTGTGTTTCCTTTGCATTTTTAAAATTTTTTTTTGTATCTGTGCAGCCACCATGCATGTGATGTCAAAGACACTCTCTCTGACCCACATTTAAAAGTGGATTTGACCGCCCTCTCTGTCTCTCACTATATATTACATAGACTTGACCACAAAAATGTTTTTTTAATGATCAAAATCCCGAACAATGATCACAAACTTATATACTAGCACATTACACGGAATATTAATGTATGTTTTGACGTTGGAAACATGCCCCATATTTCAAAAACTGTAGGAGAAGCGTCCACAAAATTATGCTTTTATATAGGTCCTTGTGGTCCCCTAATACTGTATCTGAAGTCCCTTTCCAAAATTGAGCCTTGGTGCAGAACTACAGACACTAGGAGCCAGTCCCACCATGAGATTTCCCTAGAACGTTCTGTTTCTGTGTCTATAGCTTTGAATGAAAATGGGGAGGGGCCAGCTTGCGGCCACGGTACCCTGCGCTAATGTTTACAGTGTAACAATGGCTACTGCGCTCATGTAGCTGGTAAAAGACAGTTGTATTCTCTTTAGTGAGATTTGGGACTTTTCTTTAATTGCCAAGCAGTTCAGATCAGTGCCTATAGCCCTATTGCTCACTCAGTCATTTCAATGAGGAGGGAGGCATAACACTGACAGCAGTACGGTTATTCAAATAACAGAAAAGTAAAACACTCCAGTAAATGTGAATTCACACACCATTCACACACATACCGGATGCAATCTACCTCTGCAGAGTTAATGTTTCAGCCACATTCTAAGGGTAAAAGCTAGGTAACCACATACAGCAAAGCAACAAAATTATATAGAGTCAAGTTGACTTACTTGTTCAAATTAAAATTAACTCACTGGCTCCTCAGAGGCTCACCTTAAAGCACCTTAAACCAAATGAAATCACCTTAACACACCTTAAACCACCTGTACACACCTTGAAACACTAGACACTTGTTTATGAAACCTTTTGTGATGTTTGATAAACTCTGACACTCTTTAAATTGGTCATTTTTTCTTGTTTAATGATCAAAGCAAATTTTGACAAAATTTAGGTTAAAAAAACAACAGAAGGTTTAAATCAGCAAATAAACATAACAGCAAGACTAAACCCTTCGTTGATGTTTGTTATTGTGTTGATCCATACATCAGCAAAAACCTAAACACAAATGAATATTATAATGAACAATAATAATTCTTAATGATGAATAACAATAATTAATATTTAATAGTTATTCCTGTACTCTAAACAGATCGTAATGCAAGAGCCTGGCTGATGTGTCTCTCTGTGCTGCGGGAGCATGTGTGAATGTAACATCTGCATGAACATCAGGGCCCTCATGTATCTGCTGTAAGTGACTGCTTAGTGCTGGGTGGCTGTAACAGAGCAGAGCTGATCACAGCTCCACAGCTGAACATCTGCTGCGCTACCACGAAAACCGCTCTGCTCCAAACCACTCTGCTACAGTACAACATAGTACAGCAGGGTACAATGTCGCATAGTACAATCCAGCACAGTACAATAAAGTACAGTAAAACATAGAATAGTTCAGTACAATGCATGCAGTACAGTAGTCCAGCACAGTACAGAACAATAAAGTACAGCACGACACAGAACAGTGTAGTACAGGACAGGGCAGTACAATACCGCACAGTACAGTAAAGTATAGGACAGTGTTGTGGGAGATCAGGCAGATACACATCTCCAATCATTCATAATGCTCTGAAAGTTCCACTTGAATGTAACACCTCTCTTAAGCATTTCACATTAAAGGTATTGGTTAAAAATGTCCCCGTGTTAAAAGCCTCATGAACTACTCATCTTTTTTAAAAATAAAATATAGTTAATTTAAATATTACAGATTAAGTTGCAAAAATTACAGCCCAAATTCACTGTTTCTGTGATGTCACAAATAGCAACTTATTTACATGTATCCATTTTTTCACCCTATGGAACTCTTCAGGTTGTATGTTTTGGCTTAGACTGCTTTTTGAATGATGTACATCCAATCCGAGCAGAGCTCATTTGCCTAAAGCCAGAACCTATTTAATTTTAAGGGATAAAAATGAAGTCATGTAGAAATAAATTATGAGGTCGTCTAGAAACTATGAAATAAAATATCCTGGGGTGTCCCAGTTCGTCCTGGATGTCCAGGTGTCAAGCGAGGGGAGCACCTTAAAAAGTTAGACATTTAAAATGTAACATTCGTCCGGTCTGTAGATCAAGCCTAGTCCTGATCTGCAGTACCAGCATTAACTGTGGTCCAGAGGTGCAAAAGCCAGGTCCAGAAAGTAAAATTCCTGCCCAGGATGTTGTTCCAGCTGTTCGGAAAACCATGGTTTGGGCTAATCAGAGAAGCAAAATCCTGGATAAGACTTTTCCTTTCTAAATTTTACCACCTTTCCTAAGGTCTAATAAACCACCACATCAAATCCAAATCCGATACTTTTCTATGGTCACAGCGCCATCTAGTGGCGAAGGACGAACCTTCAAACTCTCCAGCCAAGGCTGCTATTTTCTGGACACTGGGGGACAGCATTGCCTCAATAAAATTCCAGAGTGAGAGTTTTTGGTCGTGTCGCGTGTGTGAAGTATCTCTTCGTCTCTGCCGATGCCGGTTCAAACCAGCACCATTTTATATGTCAAGGCTGCACGTCCAATCCTCCTCATGTAAGAACAGAAGAAAGATGAGGAGTCCGGTCAGACGAAGGCCCAAACTTCCAACTCGCTGACCAGGAAATCTTCTTTATGGGACAAAATCTCATTATCGAATGTGTCACATCTTTCACTCCGGCCGTGGGTCAGATCCTCATTTAACCACAGCCCGAACTGACCCCTGCAGAGCAAACATTTATTAAACAGTGTGTTACAGTGAGAGGCATCAGTGTGTGTGTGTGTGTGTGTGTGTGTGTGTGTGTGTGTGTGTGTGTGTGTGTGTGTGTGTGTGTGCGAGAGAGAGA
>JBBPDH010194285.1:0-16057 GCA_037974565.1 Clupeocharax schoutedeni | reverse complement strand
CACTCATGTAAAAGATAAAAGAACACACACACACACACACACACACACCTATATATATATATATATATATATATATATATATATACATACACAGCATAAACCACTGTGTGTATGTTTGTATATAGTTAGATAGATTGATAGATAGATAGATACTTCACACACATAGTTCAGTTGTTTCTATATCTTCATTATATTGGTCAACACTGAAATTGTAACTGACTTAAAAGCGTCCTAATCTGTAGAATCCTGGTGTGCTGAACACAAATATGGCCGTGAAAAAAATTATTGGCTCTTGTTTTGAAGATATATATTTCATTTTCTATGTTTCATCGTGTAAATTGATCCAGACGGACAGTAACAACATCCTAAACTGTTACTGAACTATTTCATCACATTGCATAACATCATCATGCACAAATCATTCAGAGTTTATTGCATCATTTTCTGATGCAATGCAGTAGTTCTGATGCAATCAAACCATCGCAACATTGGAACAAAGATACCAGAGAAGATGGTCCACTACCATGCTGGAGGACTAATGCTGGACAAACCCCAGAGATCCTCCAAAACAGCTGCACAAGAGGCAGGCAAAGAAATCGAAGTAGTCTATGATTTTTTACAGATATTCACTATAGGCCTATTACCATAGGCATGCATTTCCTGATGTAAACAATAATTATTGCACATTTTTTAAAAAAAAATAGAGCCAATTTTGCATTTTGGCTGTCTTATTCGTGTTGAGCACATAAAAATTGATATGGAATGAGTTTATGTAAGTAACATGTCTTTTGTAAAAATACATTGCCCGATGTTATTATAGAAATAGATTTATAATGAAATATATATCAAAATGACTTCATAAAGAAACAACAAATTCATTTCTCAAGACAACTGGCCACAGTTTAAGACATGACAACAGCATGTGTGTCCACTCTCCCTGTCATTAGCAACGAACTGCAAGCCAATTTGGGCCATTAACATCCTCCTACAAGCTTTTGGAGTCGGATGGTGGTCTTTACTGTCCCAGGACAGGTGTGAGGCTGAGAAGTCCTAACCAATAACTAATAATAAGGGAGAAAAAGCAAAAAAATCTCAGAAATGCAGGAAAAAAATTCTGTCTCCAGGGCCATGTCATGCCATTTCTTCTTTTAGCCATTTCTTCACCAGCTCCTTATTTTCAGCGACCCACTTCATGTTATCTATGGTTTCCTCGATGGCCTGGTCCACCATTCCGGGCGAAGAGCCGGCAGCGAAAATGTCATTTCGGAACTGCTGTAACTGTTGGAGAGAAGATGATTTTAGTGGTTCACATTTGGTTTGAGGAATAATCAGGGTTGTGTTAGTTGACATTGAAGTGTCAGTGTGGGGGATTGTCCATCAAACTGACTTTTCACTACCAAAGTCTGGTCTTTAGAAAGGAGATTGGTGAGCACATCACACCTCTTCAACCAGGGCTTAAGATATTCTGAGAGATCATCTGGTCAAAGATGATCAGATCATCTGAATTCCTAAAGTCTTAATCCAGCAAAAGTGTTCAGGACTTCTAAAGATGCTTCTAAAAGAATATTACCAGAACACGTCTGGAAGTATCTGTCAAAATTCAAACTGATCAAAGTTTACAGGAGACGTTTGGTTGAAGTCATTGCTGCTCAAGGGGAGGGGGGCACAGAGGTTCACATACTTTTGCCCACAACGACATGTTGTGTTGGATTTCTTTTTTCAGTAAATGTAAATTTTGTTTGTCTTACTACAGAAAGTTACTAGGAAGTATACAGTGATCTGGTTACAGTGGGGATCAGCTCTCAAAGTTCATTTAAAATTACAATAATTTACTGTCATTTCAAGAAAAGTGTGTAACTGTAAAAGCTGTGTTGTATTTCACTGTACAATTTCAGCAGTTGATTACACTGTGGTAGGGGATGAGCAACAATAGTGGCATTTTTACAAACAGGAGAAATGTAGGGGCTCTCTCACATACCTGTCTTAGCTCAGATTCAGTGGAGAACCTCTGGGTTACAGTGAGAAGTTTTGCCAATGAGAAAAATCCATAACTGCAACACACAAAGCCCAGAGCTTTCATCAGCTATTTTGAGGGACACTCAAGAGACAGGAGGAGCGAGACTGGAGAAGGTTTACTCACTTATACAGATGCTTCCAGTTTTGTCTGATGAAGTCCCAGGCCAGTATCTGTCCATCTACATTTCTGGCAACATAGACGATGACGACAAAGGCATCCTGCTTCCTGATCATGCTGGGATCTAAAGCGTATTCCAGGTACCTTCAGTGAACAACAGGTAGTGGTTTGGATCTAATTAAATCGATATGTTTAAAGTGAGATGCCCTTCCCTCCCTCCCTTCTTCCATCCCTTCCTCCATCCATCCACCCATCCATCCCTCCATCCCTCCCTTCATCCATCCATCCCTCCATCCCTCCATCCCTCCCTCCCTCATCCATCCATCCCTTCCTCCCTCCCTCCCTCCATCTCTCCCTCCATCTGTCCATCCATCCATCCCTCCCTCCATCCCTCCATCCATCCATCCATCCATCCATCCCTCCATCCCTACATCCCTCCCTCCCTCCACCCATCCGTCCATCCATCCATCCCTCTTTCCCTCCCTCCATCCATCCATCCCTCCCTCCATCCATCCATCCATCCATCCATCCATCCCTCCATCCATCTGTTCATCTCTGTCTATCTCCCTCCCTCTTCCTTACTCTATCTCTGTCTATCTATCTTCATCTCTCTCTCTCATCATCTTTCTCTTTAACTCTCTCTGTCTCTCTGGCTCATTATCTCTCCAGATTCACTCAGGTCAGGTTGTGGGCTCACCGTGTTAAAAGTTTGGGAGTTTTGGTGCATGATAAAGCTTTCATCAGTTTATCTGCCTCAGCCGTGCTGCTGCTGTTCTGGTACATCCTCCAGCCGAACTCCCACTCCTTCTCCCCTCCAGCAGCGATGGCATTGCAGTACACGGTTGACTTCAAGTTGGGGTTAATTCTGGAAAAATTAAAATGATAGACATTATTATAAATAGATAATATACACGTTTGTACCCATGCATGGATACATTTTTTATTATTCAGAATGGCAAGAAATTTAGAATTTTTTTCTAGTGGAGGAATGCCAGACCCCAAAACAGACCCCCCAAAGACCCCCAACTAACTCAACTCCTGCAGATTTGTCCCCACAATGTGTCTCCATGACTACATTGTTGTTTGTCACATTGGCATTATGGGATATTGATCCTGGAGGAAGCTGCTTATTCCCTTAAACTAAAGTAGAGTGGCTCACGGGTTTTTGTCTGGGTTCTCCATCCACTGCTGGAACCACATTTTGGTGAGGGTAACGCATCCCTCCACACCAGTTCTGCATCCCAGTGAGATCACAATATCCTGGCTTTTTCTGTGAATAGAGGTGGGTAGGTCAGATGATGGTAAGCTCTGGACTGTTAATATTTGTTCAAAAATATAATGGTAAAAATGAAGAAATACTGCACAAAAAAGTCCAAAACGGCCACAAAATGATCATTTATGTGAACTTGTGTTATGATTAGTTTATTCCTTCTCTTGTAAAGTTATATGATGTGTAGATTAGGAAGCAGATCTTTACTGGTCAGTGTGACTTGAAGGGATTTCGGTCCAGTTCTTGGTGATGTTCTTGAAGTAATTAAACAGGGGTTGAACTTTGCTCCGCAGGTACTTCTGCAACAGTTAATCTGAACAAAGTTAGAATTCATGGACAGGATTCCAAACATAGTTTAAGAAGACCTTTGCTTTAACTCTCAGAGTTCACCAAATCAAAATGTCTGTTTGCAGCTCTTATGAGCATCAAAACAAACTGGGGAACTTCCATATGGTTGTTTTGCTGTATGACAACAATTTGCCAGTTTTCAGATCCTCTGTTGACAAGTGCAGCCTTATCTGACATTAACAAACCTTCAGTTCTCCAATGACTTCACTCCTGTCAAACATCAGAAAGAAGTATTTGAGGTTTTGGTTGGCCGAATTCCATGGCATGTACTCCCTCTCCTCAGAAAGATATCTGGTGGTGCTCAGAGCCATGGTTGTGTTAATGATCTTTGCCCTTGGGAGAATTACAAAAAGATTTAAAGTCAGTGGGTACTTGGACAATGGCGATAATGATATATTCTTGGCTGGAGCTGGTTGGAGAGCTCTTGTTATGTATAATGGACTGGCCAGTTGTAAAGTCTCTATCGGTGTAAATTTTAAATAATTTGGACAGACAGCCTAAAATGCCAGGATGTTGCCTGGATGTTCACTTCAGGAGAAACATTATACCACACAGAAATGTCTAGTAAAGGACTGAGGCAGCTCCAGTGTTACTAAGGGTTCAGCAGATTATGCACCAAACTACTCACACACTGCAGATTCATCCTGGATTAAAATCAGTAATCATTTGGATTATATCAACAACCCTGTTATAACCAATCCATCTGCAGAAAGGTGTTAAGTGGGATGAGGGTACCTTGCCAAATTGAATGTGTCGTCCACAATCTGAGCCCTGTTGATTACAGGTATGACCTGCATTTAGCAGCAGAACAACAGAAGTTTATTAGTACGTTCAGAGCAATGTACAGTGAAGTAATGATTCATCTGTATTTAGGTATTTAACATCATCAAAGGTCACTAAAACAATGACATGAATGAACATATCACCGAGTGATCTGTAGATAATTGTGAGAGAAGTCTCTGCCAGTTCTGGGAGTCGTAATTAACCCTATAAAATCCTGAAACATTCACGTTGGCCAGCACCCACTCCGTGTTTGTCTTCATTGGCTCATAATCAGCTGATGAGGATGCAAGAATAAGAGTCAATAAAAAATATATACAAAATTCACTTAAATCTATTGAAATGAATTTGATACCTGTTTTCTTGAGCAGCCAGTGCTGTCCCATGTTAGTGCCACTCTTCATCCATTTGATTGGCACAAACCACTCATAACTGTCCAAAAAGACAAAGGGGAAGATTATGGTCGGGGTCACTGGATACACTCATTTCTAAGGAGCAATGGAAGCTTCAATTTTTTGCTCAGGAGGTGCAACTGTAGTCATTTTCGTTTTGCTGGAATTCATCGTAGAATTGCAACTGCGCTCTGCACTGCATAATTTGCACAGTGTGTATATGTGTCAGTGTCTAAGGGACTGGAGTTAGCATGCGTATGTGTGTGTGTGTGTGTGTGTGTGTGTATGTGTGTGTGTGTGTGGTGGACTGCACAAATGAAAAAAGCGTATCATTGTTAAAGTTTCCTACGTGAGTTTCAGCTGGGAGATCCACTTTCATCCCACAGTCCAAAGATATGTGTCAGATGAACTGAAATTGTCTGTATGTCTGTCCGTAGATGTTAAGGAAAACCAAAGTGTATGTCCTAATTAGGCTTTTATAAAGTATCTGATCATCTGAATATGTGTGTGTGTGTGTGTGTGTGTGTGTGTGTGTGTGTGTGTTTAGATGGACAAAACTAAGATCTGAGCAGTATAGGTGAATGTGGGCTACTTGCGTGTTATAACTGTTTAATAATGAATTGTAAGTTGTAATTTATTACTAAAATAGATCCTTTGTACCATTTAAAATGGTAGTTTCACTGTGTAGTGATTGTGAAGTACTGTGCAAAAGAATACAAGCTCCTCATGTGTGCAAACATATTCAGCCAAACAATATTTGATTATGACTAAATGATATAAAGGATCAGCAAATGTCATTTTCTTCTGTGCAGCTTTCTAAGAGTCCAGGTCCTGTCTCCTAGTGAGCAACATGAGAGACAGCAGCTCATTATGGAAACAGTTATACTGATTAAGAGTGATTCTATTAGATTCTATTAGTGTCTTGACATGAAAAGTCCATCCAAGGACACAGTGGACCCTCCACTGTGTCCTTGTCACTCATTAGTTAATAGTTAGGATTGGATCTATTAGTAATCCAGTTACAGTATATGGACAAAGTATTGGGACACCTGACCATTACACCATTGCATTCAAATAAACAGACTTTAATATGGATCTGGTCCCCCATTGCAGTTACATACTTGTACACAGATGGTCGTTCCGACTTTGAGTGTGCATCCAGCAGGAAGTGTTTTTGGGTAATGCTTCCTGTTTGAGTGTCGACAGTGACCACTGGGTAGCCCATCTGGAGAATCCAGCGATTCATGATCTCAGTTATCGTGGCTGGAAGTTTCACTGCTGGATCGTAGTCGACCACCTTCCAAAAGCACACAGACAAGTTTCCAGGTGAGCTTTAACCCTTAAAACCTGAGCAGCACAGTTCAGTAACAACAGGGCAACAACTGGTAAATTGTTTTTTGTATACAAAAGTTTTTGTACAGTTTTTGTATACAAAGCTGTATACAAAAGTTCTCCAGGTTTGTGATATTTGAACCCAGGAGAACTTTCAGGATAGTCTCCACTCGCAAGTGGAAGCGGGGGTCCAGAGAGCAGCCAAGCAAAACGGCAACAAACAGTGAGTGTGTAGGAGAAGAAACATGGGGTTTGCACTGTTTAGTAAAATCAGAGTTCACTAATACACTCTGAATTCTAAGGGTAAAAGCAGTTCTGTTTGTTATAAATCAGGTTTATTGGAATGGGATTAAATTGGGAAACAACCAAGCTGTGCTGATCTACTTCTGATCTTTACTACATGCAATAACAGACACCTAACCACTATTTGCGTTATTAGCAGTTTACTTATCTTTACTTATCTGTAACATTTACACACCAGTATTTCTGTTTTGCTTATAAATATTTTTATTCTGTAAAAGCTTCAGTATTTATTTAGACCTTATATTTTATTTTATTTTGTTCTTGTCTCTGTGTCTCTGTGAGTCTGTGCAGTCATAACATTTTCTGATTCTGATTTTAAATGGACCAACAGAACCGTCAAGAGTAAAAACAGCCCTGAGGATCTCACCTCCTGAAGCTTTCTCCATAGGTCAGTGTAGACTGTGTTGCCATATGCAAACTGCTTCAAATAGGCCTGTGAGAGACAATGTATTAATATGAATTGTTTCCAAAAATCCCATTATTGTTATCTCCAAAACAACTCACACTAAGTCCTCTGGCGAAAACAGGCTCAGATAAGAACTCAGAGAGCATTCTCAGCACAGCTCCCCCCTGCAATCAGAAAAACCACCAATAAAGAACTGCAATAACTCTGGCTATATTCTGTATGGAGAAGAGAGAAGTGGCCAGGATACCTTGCTGTAGGTAATTTGGTCAAACAGCGCATTAATTTGATCTGGCATTTTGATCTCTTCTTCCAGGCAGGACAGCGGGTGAGAATATGCCAGAGCGTCCACTTTAAATGCCCTCTGAAACTCCTCCAGCATCAGCATATCTTTCTACAAAAGAAACAACACTTTATTACATGTAGTTCAGTGTATATGTTTAAGACAGCCTGGTTGATACTGAGATAAATGCAGTCACTGTTGTATCATATTATAACTACACACTGTTGTGTTATAGGACCCTACCAGTGTATTGCCTCTAATACTGATACTGACTTTAAAATGCATTACATGTATTTTATACAAGCTGAAAACATTCAGGTACTTTTATTGTATTGTACTTTATTATTGCTTATTCTAACCAGTGTGCTGAAGTCTGTTCAATCACTCATAGGGCAAAACAGAAAGAAACACCCTGGACAAGCTGCTAGTCCAACACACACCTAGTGGCAATTTATCATCTCTGTTTCAAGTGGGAGCTCCTTTTATGCTCTGTCGCAGCAAATTTAATTTTGTTATTCTTTGAAATGGTCCTAGCTAAAGATGTTTTGTTATATGCATGTTGTATAAACTGTTACCTTTCACTGTAATGATTATATTATGCAGTGTTCTGGGTGGTGACATCTTTTGCATGGACTGTCTGTTGTGATCAATAAGCCATTAAAATATAGAAGCCAGGAGCTACATGTTTAGTAGATTTCATTAAATGTGAAGTATAATCTGTTGGAAATATTTTCATTAGATAATAAATCCTGTTTTTTTTTTTCATACCATCAAAACATCCTTTAGGAGCTAGTGCACTGACTACATTTTAATTTCTGCAAAGGGTGTGAGGGGTCTTTGTTGTTTTGAGGCAACAGCACTAACCACTACACTTCCCTCTACTAAAGGTTTGATTTGGATACATTTTACTTAAAGCGTAAAGTGGCTATTGTTGTCACACATGAATGCAGAGTAAACAGTGTGAAGTTGTTCTATGTATTCAACCCATTCACCAAGTCAAACAGTTAACAGCCAGGAACACAGCACCCCGGGGAGCAAGGTGTGGGGACGCTACCTTACTTCAGTGGTGCCACTGGCAGTCCTGGGATTCAAACCCATGACTTTCTGATCACAGAGGCTACAGACGTTGAGCTTGTGTTGCTGTAATAAATGTTTTACCAGAGTTGGTGGTGTGAGCTGGGTGGTAATAAGGGCTTACAACATTCAAGGTGGGTTGAGCATAATTGGCCCCGAGAAATGACACATAGGTAGCGAAGCCTTCATTCAGCCACAGATCGTTCCACCATTTCATGGTCACAAGGTTTCCAAACCACTAAAACATAGTAAAACACAGTTTACTGATCATGTATTAAAGATATGGTCCAGTAGATATTAACCGAACTGATATGTTCTTACCATGTGCGCAAGTTCGTGAGAAATTATAACTGACACCCAATCCTTATCATCATTAGATGAAATGCTTGGATCATAGAGAAGTGACGTCTCTCTGTAAGTAACCAGACCCCAGTTCTCCATGGCCCCAGCACTGAAATCAGGCAGTGCCACCTGGTCTGCAACAGAACACAGTGATTCTCGCACTGAAAATGGTAAATAGATATTTTTGCCATATATGCCATATTAATCATTTTGTTATTTTATAAAATACCACGAGCATTTTATAAACTAGACAGTACAAGGGTTAGCTTTGGTGGGTGTTTCTAATAAAGCCCTTCTAATACCCTCAAATCTCTTCAGATCTTTCCCTCAGACATTCATACCTGACTTTCCCAGTGGGTATCTGGAGTTGTAGTATTTCTGAAAGAAATCAAGGATGCGTCCAGTGATGTTTAGGGCGTAGTCCCCCTGTCCAGCCTCAATAGCCTTCCTCCGAGCCCATATACGGATCTAGAAAAGGAACAGAACAGATTACAGTAAATCCAATTACATAAAACAACATATGGAACTGAAATGAAGTAGCAGGAAACTATATAGAAGAACGTGAATGTGCTGTGTTTCCACATCATTCAAAATGGAGGATCTCAGCAGTCCTACCAAAACCTTCGCCTCTGCTCGGCTATTTATGGAAGTGAATTCACTGACGATGAAAGCTAACAGATACGTTGACATCCTTTCAGTCGGTTCGAACTTGGTCTGCAAGACCTGCTGATTGCTGAGGGTAATCATTTTAGTGCCTAAAAATCCAGAACAAGCATGACAGACAAGGTTTAGTAACATAAAATAGACATGTGTGGTTATTCATGCTTTAAAACGGGCAATAAACAGGAAATAGTTTACACTGAATTTTGTTCAGGACCATAGAACCATAACTGAAAGAAATGCCAATATACCACTTACAACAATATACCACTTTCAAGATCTTGAATCTTGAAACTGTCATTATTCTGAAATGTTGAATGTTTTTGGTCCCTGAGGTCTGTTGACATGCTTATTTATTCTTTAAGAGCCCATAGAATGGAAAACTCAATTCTCCTTCCTTTTTTGAAAATCGTTGAATTTATATGTATGTGAACTAAGCCTGTTTGAACTTCTTGTTTTTTTTTATAGGTATATACATCAGATAACAGCATTTTAGCCCCATCCATCCACTATGAAGTAATAAGCAGTGATGTAGCTCAGTATAAGATTGCCAAATAGAACTGCCAGTCTTTGGACCACTCACAATCTGAGTGATGGAAACGGATAAAGGGAGGTTGGGAAAGGGTCATGTAAAAATGAAGTTAGTCTGTTTTGAAGGAGTATCCCACCCCTTTGCTGGTTTGAAGATTTTGGCACCCAACATCGATTATTATCAAGATTGTGAGAAACGTCCAGTTTCCAGTTTACCTGTTTCCATGCCATTAGCCAGGGCCACTGTGCCTTTTGGATGGATGAGTGTTAGATGGAAAACGGCCTTCATTGCTGGTTCATCAAAGCATGGGAAGGCTTTCCGGGCATCAGTGGGCTCCATCTGAGTAGTGGCAACAACTCTGTGAAAATTACATTAATAAAGAAAAAAGAATCACAGACATTGTGTAGATTTATGGGCAAGAGTTTTTATGGTGTAATGGTCATGCAAAATATTGCAATATCACACAATTTTCTGATCGGGTGCTAAAACATTCTCATTATGTGCAATATTTTATTATAATGTGCAATTGTCTTACTGCCATGTTAAATATCACTACTGTTACTGATCTACTACTGATCTCTGTTATATATGTCCATATATGGAGCAGGGAGTGAACTATAGGGTTTGAAGCTGTATTTATACACTGCATTAAACTTTATATTTAAATATATGATATATAATACAGGCCTTTAAACTTAGCTGTTAGTTATTTATCTAAAGTATTCATTTCCCAACATGGTAATGATGGGAAAAGCATATTTGCGGCTTCAGACAATGCTTATGTAGCCTCGTGAATGCTGCCTTACATGTAACCAAGTTCTACCAACATTTTACCCCAATACTCCTTACTTCTTCACTCCGTCCTCAAAGTATTCGCTTCTGTAAAATCCAGCAAGGTCATTGGACAGCTCCCCTTGGAATTCTGTGTAGAGCCAGTAGGTCTTTCCAGCCTGTAGCTTCTCTTTGAGCTGGACCACAAGATATTGGGTTTTCACTTCAAGCCAGGTTTTCTCAATAACTGGAGCTTTAGCGCCGGTCAGCCCGGTCAGCTTTGCATGGTGTCCCTCCAGAGTCAAAGTATAGTTCAGTTTGTTGGAATGAATGAGGATCAGATGCGTTTTGCTGACACACGTGAAGGCGACTCCTGAACTCCCAGTGAAGATGTACATGCCACTGGCATCCGCGATGAGCCTAGGCCACATCGTCACATTGTAATATAGCGGAGACAGAGAAGTCGGTAACCTGTAGCCTTCCCACACATTCTCATGGTTTGCCTTCTGTTGAGAGTAGACCACGGACAGGGTGATGATGATGGCCACTGCAATAATGGCAGCAACACCAATACAGACAGGCCTACGGATGCGGAAGCCTCCCCTCATGTCTGCAGGCTCAAGTGAGGTCTTATTGTCTCTTATAAAGTCTTACAAGTCACGGACATGGTTCATAACTGACATAACAGAAGACGGAAACGAAGTATTTCTACATTGATTCATATCTGCTGATGTTTCCAAACTGCTTTGACCACTTCCCTACTTTGAAAAACTAAATTACAGAAGTCCAAAAAAGGTAATGAAGCCATTCTTTTCCTCAAATGTCAAGTTTCAAATACCTTTTGGTTGGGTGGCATTGAAAGGCCCATATTCTACATTTTCTTGTAAAACATGTTACAAAATTTTCTTAACAATACAAATGTATAATAATAACGATAAGAACACATTCCTCGTTCTTTCCTCTTTATGGCACTCTTGGCCAGTACGATTCCTATAATCGTGAATCGGAACTATGAAGCGCAATAAGACGTTGATTAGTTAAATCAGTGTGAACTGATCACGGTCTGTGCTCGGGGTGCGTTCAACAGCGCAAGTCACAGTTTCAAATCACAGTGCACTCACAGTATTTCACAGAGGAAGAATGTATGATCCTCATGCATGGCTACGTGGAGCACAAATCAGCACTGCAATGCAAGTCCAACACTAGAGTAGCCAACAAAGGCATGCAGGCTTGTTGCCAAAGTTTTGCTAAAGGATTAATTGCGAAGTATTACCTTGTGTTCTAAGTTGAGTATTATTTATTGGACTATTTAAATGTCTGAAAATTAATAAAATATAGAGGAATATACATTCGTCAGAAGTGGGCTTTTTAAAATTAATTTAATACCCCCTAAAGTGCAATTAATGGGAAGTTACTCAGTATGCAATCGTGTGTTAACAATAACTGTGGATGACAAAACACTGCTGATTTTCCTTTTATGCTTAAACAGGCTGGACCAGACGATGTGCACAACTAGTCCATATGTCAGATCAAGTAAAATAGGAGGAAAGATTTCCGTACATTGATTTCCAATTCACATAATCGCCCTCAGCTCTCCCAGGGGTGATTCTGTACGTCTCTAAAACCCCTTGCTCTGTGGAGAAAGACAGTCACAATTCAGAACCGTTCCTTGCATCTTCAAGGAACGCCAGTGGCTGAGACTTAAGTAAGAACATATCCTGGTTGGAGCAGGATTGAGATGCTGCATAAATGCCATCGCAACATACCGTGGGTAAAACGTAATTACCATTCATAGTACAAGTTAATCATGAAGTTATACCTCACGTGACTAAGTTACTCTGGAAAACAGCACGATAAGCCAGTAAACGTGCTTCAATTACTAATTAAAAAAAGAAAAAGGAAAATAAAATATATATTTATTTGAGTTTTTGTTCAGCAACAGTAATGTAAAGGCATTATTCTTTTTGGCGTCACAAAAAGAGTAAATTTAAACATTCTTGGAGGCCATGGTATAGTCATTTCAATGAGGGGGAAAGGCAGATTATCGCGTGACATAACACTTACAGCAGCACGGTTATTCAAATAACAACGAAGTACAACACTCCAGTTCATGTTTGTATTTATAAACCATTCGCACACAGGTCATTCTACAGATTTGGTGCTATTTCAGTAGGTTCAGTGTCCCAAGATTTGCTGCTTTTAATAACATTCATAAATCTACATTTGAACTGCAACATTTCAAATTATTACATGTTTTTTAATAATTATCAGAGAAAAAAATTATAATCACATTATTTCAACCTTGATATTTGTGTTTTTCCAAAGAGTATGAAGAATTTTGCCTGTCCCTGTCAGGTGTGAGCGAAGGGGAGAGGATGCGGGACAACAAAGAACGATAAACAGGGTTTTAATAAAGGTAAACACAAAGTCAAAAGAAAACCAAACAGGGCAGGACCCGTGCTCTTGAACATAAACAGAAAATAGCAGGCTGGAAAACACACAGCCAATACACTACGAGACTGCATACAGGCAGGCGGGAGAAACTCAGATCACAGCTTGAAAACAGACAAGCTTGAGAACCAGGTCAGTGGCCTTTCCAAGGAGAAGGCTTAATCATGAAGAGCAGGGGCCTGTAAAAGAAAAGGGAAAGCACACAAGCATGAACATTGGCAAATCAGTAAATGGAAACAGACATACACACAGACACACCATAGAGAACAAATACTAGCATAGCTAGACTCCAGGCCAGACTGGGATTAAATAGGTAGAGGAAACGGAGTTCAGGTGTGGGGCGTGACGATGAACGAGACACAGGTGAGATGGATTAGGATGGGAGGGATACAAACAGAGCAGGCTGACTAGAAGGGAGCAAGGAAGGGAGCTACGGATGGGGATTGAGACAAGAACTGACAGGAGACTAATATTCAGGGGAAAGGGAGCGGTGTGCGCGGGGAGGAGGCGAAGCAGCCATGACAGTCCCCATTGTCAATCATACCAACAGCATGGTCAATAATGTTAAATAATATATATATTTTTTTTTTCTAAATTAGACACTGTTAACCCCTTCCATTGTACAATATATTATCTTTGGAAAAGGGATTGAATTTAAGGGAAATTTAAGTTTTCTTCTCAGTCCCTGAGTTTAATTCAACCCCGTAACGAAACCACAACCACCCACATTTAATAAAATAATGGTTTAATCCTGTGACATCATTTATGAGGAAAATGAATCGTCAAAGTCTCTTGAACAGCATGGTGTAACAAGTGGTAAACTACTTTATCAATTCACATAAATATTTTATGGGTTTTATGAACATATAGGTTCCATCAAGCTTAGACGTTCAACACTGTTGGGGGGGAAAACTCATGCTATAGAAGGTTTTTATCAAAAAGTATTTTTTATAGCTATAAGATAGAACAATAGCTAAACCAAATAATGCTGTGTCATTCTGCTAGCTGCAAGTGTTAATTATTAGCATTAGATTAAGTAAAAATCTTCAACCACATCACATTCAACCCCGTTACATTTTTCAGTGTTATGGGGTTGAATGACTGCTACAGGGATGAATATCTTTGCAATATTTAATGTCAATTCATATACACACAATATTTTGGAACTTACACTACTCACAAGAAGTTAGGGATATTGTTATTTACATGAGTGCTTGTCCTATTTGCTCTGAATATTAATGAAATAAATAAAAGTTCCCTTTGATATTATTAATAATGTATGAGAATTTAGACAATAACAGGGACAGCCCCAAATAACAAAAATGGACAATGTCAGTAGCGGGTGTTTCCACCATTTGCCGCAATGACAGCTTGACAGCGGCGTTTCATGCCATTCACTAGCCTCATGATGTTGTTCTGAGACAATGCGTTCCATTCTTCCACAAGTGCTACACACAGTTCTGCCAGGTCATGTGGGTGTGGGGTACAGTCATCCAGTCTCTGCTTCAACTGGTCCCAGACCTGCTTTATGGGGTTCAGGTCAGGGGACACTGATAGCCATACCATATGAGGCACTCCAACTTCCTGAAGTGGACCTGTGACAGTTCTGCCACGATGTGGTGGAGCATTATCATCCATGAACAGAAAGCTGTGGGTGTGCTAGCGGAATTGGGGGTTGATAATGGGTTCTATGATGTCTGTGAGGTAAGAAGGTGCAGTGACTGAGCCGTGTACAATAACCAAATCTGTTTAGCGCTGACTGGTGATGCCTGCCCAGACTGTTGCACCTCCTTCACCAAAGCAAACCCTGGGGACTATGTTGACCTCAGTGTATCACTCACCTCACCTTCTTCAGCAACACTGACGGCTATCAATTCTGTGCAAGGTGACCTGACACTCATCAGCGAACAGGACAGTAGACCACTGCTGCATTGTCCAGGTCACATGGTCTTGTGCCCACGACAAGCGTTCATTGTGGTGCCTTGGTGTCAGTTGAGTCACCTGCAATGGTTGTCTGGCCTTCAAGCCAAAGCGTTGGAGTCGGTTGAGAATGGTTTCTCTGGAAACCCTAGCACCCCTCGCATCTCGTAAACAGTGCGTAGGTCCTTAGGTACTGGTTATCGCTGCGGACTGTCACTCATGGGGCTCCACTCCTGTGTCTGTCATGGACTCTGGCAGTAGTTCTGTGTCTTGAGGCAAGTCTGATGATGACACTTTGAGACACACCAAGTTCATGAGCAACATCTAACTGCCTGCCACCGACAACAGGGTGCGCCATGGCCAGGTGGCGCTGCTCGTCCGTTAAGTGACGTCGTGTGATCATAGCTGATTGAATGATGAACTTGGAATGACTTACTGACAATACCAGTTTTTTATACCCACAGAATGTTAAAATTGAGGCCACATTGAAAAAGGTTGTCTTTTGGTATCAGCCCCAATATAAGGCACACCTGTACACAATGAGACATTACATGGAAAACACAAAATGAGGTGTGTCTCTCACCCCAATACATTCGCCTCCCTATCCCAAAAATGTCTGAAGTGAAACAAAAACTGTATGTGTGACATCCACTAAGATCCCTAACTTATTGTGAGTAGTGCATGTGAATGTTTGTTATTAGTGGATGTCAGTGGTTTGCATTAGCAGCTAAAAAATTTAAGATTTTTAAATGAAAGTTGTATAAGTGACGGTGGACTTGCCTCTCATTCTCATATGAAAAAATTTCAGCATTGCTTTCAAGTTCATGTTCATTTTACACATTACTTATCAAAAGGACACTGACTTATCAATACCTTCAGATTTAATGTGGCAAAGAGAGTACGGGGCAAGAAGAAATGCTGATCCAGAATGAAGGACTTCCATTTATAGATGTATTCATCGCAAATTAATGCATAGTTTATATTACATTTCACTGATGTTTTTATTCTGTCTAGATTTCATCTAAATTATCAAAAGGTATAATACTACCAGCAGCTTCAAAC
>JBBPDH010194195.1:0-10083 GCA_037974565.1 Clupeocharax schoutedeni | reverse complement strand
ACCCCCCCCCCCCCCCCCCCCCCCCCCCCCCCCCCCCCCCCCCCCCCCCCCCCCCCCCCCCCCCCCAACCCTATTACAAGAGTACAATGAGATTAATGGCGCTTAAAAAAATGTAATCAGTTAATTATCCAACTGTTGTCCAGCAAAACTGAATGTGTAAACACAAAAATCTGCAGGGCAGGGGGCACTCCAGGGCCGGTATGGGAACAACTGTTCAAATTTTAACAGGTCATTTAACATCAGTACATATATCTCATTTGCATTTTTATTGCCTCAGGCAGTTTCTTGCCTTTGTCTAGTACAAATCCACTTTGTCCCCTCCTGGGGCCCAGGGAAACTCTCAGCTCTGGCCTGGCTCCACCTTCTTATAATTCAGCTCACCTGTGTTTTGTTATTTGATTAATTATATTAGACAGTGAGTGTGTTTTTGAAGGGGAACATAATGTCATGGAGAGCTCTGGGAGCAGCTTTTGCTCGGAGGATGCAGATGCAAGTGGTTGGGTTTAAGATTGGAAGAATGGAGACTTAACCCTTAGAATGTGAGCAGCACAGATCCGTATCAAATCCACAACTAGTGGCAATCTGTCATTTTCACAACCTCTGCTGGGGTTTAAAAAATGGCATCATATCCAAATCCACTAAAGAACGTATGTGCACAAATTTCTTTTATTTTATATCTATAAAAAAACACAAGATCTTTAAACTCAGGGGAACATTCAGGATGGCCTTCACCCACAAATGGGCAAGGGAAACCTGCAGAGGGAGGGGGGTCCAGAGAGCAGCCGGTACTTTGACCAAAAGAGCAGCAAACAGCGAGCATGCAGGAAAGCACACACTAGTTTCAGACTGTTTCACACACTAGTTTTAGACAGAGTTCTAAAGAATAAAGTGGCAGTATATGAACAAAAGCAAATGTACATTGATGGCATTTATCAGATGCTTTTATCCAAAGCGACTTCCATTCCCTACCTACAGGGGGCAGTCTCTCCCAGGAGCAACTTGGGGTTAAGGGTCTTGCTCAGGGACCCAGTGGTGGTGTGCTGAAGGTAGGATTCGAACCTCTTGGTCCAGAGGCAAGTATCCTACCACTAGGCCACCACCACCCCACAAAAAATTAAAATTACAGTCCGTAATTTTTGTGCATGAGGACTTGCTTTAGTATGTAGGAATGATGTCATGTTATGACACATTAAACAGGACACAGGCAGTCGCACCCACAGATCTATCACTGTCGTGGCACCCAGGCTGCCTTTTTTTGTCTTTTTTTAGTTCAGTGTTCCTCATCCTAAACTCTCTCTGGTGACAGTGTCTCCTCCACCATGTGCTTGACTAGATAAGCACCAGCTCACTTCAAATCCCTGCTGCAGTTCTAACCAGACCGCTATCCTCTTACACAAGATTCTCTCTCAAACTTGAAAGTCTGTTAATCGCTACTGGATTCTTTGTGATAGGACTGTCCACATCACAAAAACATAAACCAGGTCCTAATGAATTATACACACACACACACCCATAAGCCTGCTTCATGGCTATAAAAAAACATCTACAATGACAATGTGTACTCAGAATTTGGAGAGTCTTTAAACGGTCTTTAAATGGATGAGTGAAGATACTCACACTTGACCGTTATCGCTACTCTAAAAATCCCATTCACTAAAAATCCCATCGATGGAGGTGCTTTTACTGAACAGATGATGAAAATGTCCTGAACAGGCTGGAGAGACTGATGAGAAACTAGGATATTAAAATGTTCATTTGTGATTGGTGCACTAAATTCTATTTAGAGATCATTATACATAAATTATAAATTCTACTGAAGCCATCAACACATGTACACTCTAAACACAGCTTTAAATAAACTCTACACACAGTGTACACTGGGACATCAGAACACACTGTTGAAGGTGTATACTTCTGCCTACTCCTTTTCAAACACAAGAATGAAATGATATGTAAATAAAAATTGTTTGAAATAAAAATTGACTAAACTGGGGGTTTAGTCCAGGGGCTTAGCAGTCACATACATGGACAGCACTTTTTAGTTCTTATGTCTACAATCGTGTTCACACGAGGGAAGATTTAAGTGGCAGCTCCGTAAACAGACATTGTCCAGGTAAGAAGTCCTGTTATATTTTATGGCTTAATCTGATTTAGATATTTATAAAATATTTATTTAAAAAAGGGTTAAAAATAACAATTTAGTATGACACTAAATATGAAGTACACGTACGTGGACTTAGGGACTGAAGCTCCTCCAAACTAATATGCCTCCAAAGCTAATATGCTACTAAACATGCACACATGTAAAATGATTAAAAAGCTATCTCTGTTGCAGCTAAAAAGATGTACATTGTCCCAATTTAATAAATAACATTTAATTCACTAAATGCATACATACATACATAGATTAGTTGGTTTGAAAATGTTAGTAAAAATGTAATATTCTAGTAAAAATTAGCACATTTAGGCTAGCTTACAGCTATCTCTGGTACAGCTAAAAAGCTGTACATTGTACCACTGAAATAAATAAATAAATAATGCATAACTACATACATAAATGACATTCATTTTTTCTGTGCAAAGAGCATTGGAGCTACTTGTCAATCAATTAGGTGACCTCTGGGCCTCCCTAAGCAGGCCAGGTCCTTCTGTCCTCAGTGATTGTACCCTTTCACATATCCTTTTTTTACCAATGCAAAATTTCACATGAGCAATACTGTAACTGTGACTATCCAGTAGTGGTGCAACGGATCACAGTTGATCCGGTTCGGCATGCATGTGATCCGAAGATCCAAAAGAAAAATAAAAGATCCGCTGAATGGTGCGCGTAGTCAGCCTGTCAAGCGATAGTCATGGCCAGCGACGTTTTTTTCAGGAGCGTTAAAAACCGTGTAGTAGAGTTACAGTGAGGGGCTTTCGTTGGAGGAATTGCAGAGCGTAGTTGATGGTTGCTTAGCCACGACAGACGGTTCCGAAACACAAGGAAAATAGGAGAAAAAAAAATCTCTCGTCTGCTTTGCTTTCTTTTTTTCTTTTTTTGATGATGTGGACAGTTTTATTTTATTCTCCATGTTCAAAGTAATAAGCAATAAAACCTTAAACTGCATTTTAAAGTTGTTTTTGATTGTGTCCACGTTAAAGGAGATAATTATGCCCTATATTGTCATTATATAATTGTGTGTAATGTTTTAATGGGCAAAAAAACTTAAATAAATGAAAAGTTTAATTTGTCTCGTTTTTTTTTTTTGCTGATCCGAAAACTGATCCGATCCGTGACTTAAAACTATGATCCGATCCGAGATTTTTTTGATCTGTTGCACCACTAATTTGAACACCCTGATATTTCGTTCTCCCACTCAGAAATCATGGAGGGGTCTGAAATTCAGACTGTAGGCTCATTCCCACTGTGAGAGACAGAATGTAAAAAATATCAGGAAATCACATTGTATGATTTGTAAAGAATGTATTTGTATTGCACTGCTACACGTAAGTATTTGAACACCTGGTAATCAGCAAGGTCTCAAAGACCTGTTACTCAAAGACCTCAAAGTCCTGAAGTCCACCTCTACTCCACTTAGTAATCCTGATTAGTAGCACCTGTCTGAGCTCTTTAAAGACACCTGTCCACCCCACAGTCAGTCAGACTCCAACTACTACCATGGGCAAGACCAAAGAGCTGTCCAAAGATCAACTGTTGGAGCAATTGTCAGAAAATGGAAGAGGCAAAAGACGACTGTCAGTCTCCCTCGGACTGGGGCTCCATGCATGATCTCACCTCGTGGATATCACTGATGATCAGAAAGGTGAGGAATCAGCCCAGAACTACACGGGAGGAGCTGGTCAATGACATGGAGAGAGCTGGGACCACAGATTCAAAGGTCACTAGAACACTACGCCGTCATGGTTTCAAATCACGCATTGCACAGAAGGTTCCCTGCTCAAATCCTCACGTGTCCAGGCACATCTGAAGTTCGCCAGTGACCATCTGGATGATCCAGAGGAGGCATGGGAAAAAGTCCTGTGGTCAGATGGGACCAAAATAGAAATTTTTGGTCTAAACTTCCCTCGCCGTGTTTGGTGGAAAAAGAAGGAGTTGCCTCCAGAGAAACCCATCCGTGCTGTGAAGCTGGGGGTGGAAACATCATGCTCTGGGGGCTTTTCTGTGAAAGGGAAGGATGACTGCACTGTATTCAGGAGAGGATGAATGTATTGTGAGATTTTGAGCAGCAGCCTCCTTCCCTCAGTCAGAGCACTGAAGAGGGTCTTGGCGAGTCTTCCAACACGACAGTGACCCGAAGCTCACAGCCAGGAGAACCAAGGAGCGGCTCCGTAAGAAGCATACCAAGGTTCTGGAGTAGCCTAGCCAGTCTCCAGACCTAAATCCAATCAAAAGACTGAAACTCTGCGTTTCTCAGCGCCAGCCTCGGAACTTGACAGATCTAGAGGAGATCTGAGTGGAGGAGTCACCAAAAACCCCGCTGCAGCGCAAACCTGGTCAAGAACTACGGGAAACGTTTGACCTCTGTAACTGCAAACAAAGGCTTCTGTATCAAATATTAACACGGATTTTCTCAGGTGTTCAAATACTGATGTGCAGCAGTACATTCTTTTCAAATCATACAATGTGAAAATCACAGGGTGTTCAAATATATATATGTGCCTTGCTGTATTTATGACTGCTGTTGTCACAACAAATAATTCTCCTGACTTCTGAGGTTGAACTACTCTTGGTTTGTTAATACAGACCAGTTTCATTGTTTTATTTTTTTTTTTAAACCAATCCACAGCACTTGACCACATCTGGGGTTGGTTAAAAATTTGACTGTTTGAAGAATAGTTTTTAAAAAGTATTGAATCTCTGTTATCCTACTTCTATTCATACCTCCTCGGCTTTGCTGTTGTGGCCAGCTCGCCTCTCCAAATCAGCAAACTTCTTCCAGTAGCCGTAGCACAGTGGGTATCTGGCAAGGAATGCATTTAAGGACCTCCGGGATGCAGTCATATGACCCTGCAACAGTTTGTGAGAGTTAATATTTTGGTAGAGAATGCAGACTTGTTTCACATTTCTGTACAGTGATAAAAAAGAGTTTAAACAAAATACATTCCAAAGTTATTAAACATTCATTTAACAGAACTACCTCTCCTCACCTCTTGTTCACAGTACTGCAATAACTCTGTCCAGCTGTTGAAATCCTGGGGGTTGTCGCTCACCACTTTCCAAAGTCTGTCAAAATCCACTGGTAGATCTCCCTCTTCTTCCTCATCTGCCTCTACTGTTGGGCCCTTGTATGAACCTGACAGATCTGTCATCTCGTTCACAATTTTGTCCTCAGAAACCCCCAAATCTGTCTGGGGAAGGTCAGTGATCTCAGGGGTTTCAAACCCTGCAATATGAAATGGGTAAAGTTACAATCATATATTTATATATAATTTACTAATGACTGTTTTTCAGTGCTACTCACAAGTTCTTAAGTACATCCTCTCAAAGGTTTGCACACCCCTGCACATCCATAATTGCTTTCTGAAATCAAGGTTATTAATAGTTTGTACTCTTTTATTAAGGCTGAACACTAGTGACCGGTTTTCCTGGACAGTGATTGTGTAGCTCTGGACCATCTTTTCCTTTTGAACCAAGACTCTCCATTCAGAAAGCGTTTTGAATGCAATCGGTCACTTTAACAGGTTTAGTTTATGATTCTGGATCACAAACTTAGCACCATCACTGCAGTTACACAGCACCGCCGCTGGGGGTTGTTTTACCCTTCTAGGATACCAGAACATACACAATATGGACAAATGTATTGGGACGCCTGACCATTACACCAAAACTGATACTACTGACATGATTATCAAATACATAGATTGTAATATGCCCCCCTCTTGCAGCTACAACAGCTTCCACTCTACTTGGAAAGCTTTCCATATTTTTTTGTTTTTCTGTGGGAATTCGTGTCCAGTCCCTCTGTAGAACATTTATGAGGTGAAACGCCGATATTGGGTGAGAAGGCCTGGCTAACAATCTCTGTTCCAGTTCAGATGGGGTTGAGGCCATGGCTCTGTGCAGATCAGTCAAGTTAATACACGTTGATCTCATCCAACCATGTCTTTATAGACCTTGCTTTGTGCACTGGGGCAAAGTCATGCTGGAATGAAAACGATTCTTCCCTAAACTGTCCACAAAGTTGGAAGCATGGCGTTGTTTTGGTATACTGAAGCATTAAGATTGCCCCTCACTGGAACTAATAGGCCTAGCCCAAACCCTAAAAAACAAGTGTGTCCCAATAGCTCTGTTCATATTAGTGTAATTTAGCCAGTACTCGTTGTAGGTTCTGTCAGCTCACCGGCTGTACCTGCGTTAGCCATACTAGCTCCACACTCGGAGCGACCCACATATCCATTCATTTTTCAATCGATAAAAGAAGAAAGCGACGCACCTTAAAATAAACACAATATTCAACAAGACAAAGGAATAATAATGATGCTAAAATGATGTATTTAAACATATAAACCTGCAGGGTTCGTGAAGTCTCCGCTGTCTGTAAACTCTTCCGCCATCATTAGATAACAAACGGCGTCAGTAACGCGCGACGCTTCTGCCAACGTCAGAAGTAGAGACTACAGTCTTGGCCTGCTGTTTAAGTTGCTTGGCCCCTTATTTCCAGTGAGAGGGAGTCTTAATGCTTTAGCATACCAAGACATTTTGGACAACACCAGGCTTCCAACGTTGTGTGTAGTTTGGCAAAGGCCCTTTTGTTATTCCAGCATAACTGTGTCCCAGTGCTCAGGTTCCATAAAGACATGGCTGGAAGAGTCGGATGTGGAGGATTTTGACTGGCCCGCACTTCAACCCCATCCAAAGCCTTTCTCATCCCAACATCAGTACTTGACTTCATAAATGCTCAACAGAATGATTGGGCACAGATTTCCACAGAAAATCCAAAATCTGGAAAGCCTTTCCAGAAGAGTGGGAGCTGTCATAGCTGCATAGGGGGACCAGCCACATATTAAAGTCTATATATTTGAATACAGTGTCATTAAAGTCCCTGCTTGTGTAATGGTCCTAACACTTTTGTTCATATATGTAAATGAAGGGAAAACAAATATGTTCACTTCGTTTCTTATACCCGAAACTTAATCTCTGACAGAGCCCTTCGGGCCACAGCAGCATCTCAGAATGTTTACAAAGCAATTCATAAACAAAAACGACCCGACATCTACATAGTTATTTCTGTTTCAAAAGCACACAAGTCTTTCGCTAAATAGTTCTAACCCACCCCAACATTTTTAAGTGCATCTCAAGTTTGTGCATGAGCTTTATATTGCATTAAAAACAGAATTCATGTGGAAGAAGTGTTTTGGTATGAAATAAGATTTTTTTGTAACATAAGATTAGACTGCGATGAACGATCAGTAGTTAATGAACAATAGCCTTACAATAATAACAAGTACCTCCAACTGTTTGGCAGTTTGGTGTAGAGTCAGGTTATCTTTGGTTTATGACTGTCCAACATATCTAGCCTCCACATTTCCATAGACACACATTCATACTCATACTTTTCCTAAGATAGCATCGCTAAAAATACGGCCCAAAAATTCAAGCATGTGGTTACATGTAGCAAAAATTTAACACAAAGTGCATACAGTATAACTATAACAGCCTTCAAAATGGGAAGCTGTGTGTTCCACATCTCTATGACTGGACATGTAGATAGAATAAATCAGAAAGGCATGTTTGACAACGTACAATTATTTTATTTCCGTCTTAAAGACTCATTCAAATCACTCATTCCATCATGTTGGTTTGGTAGGGACGGCATTTCAGAATCATCCTTTTTCTTTTGAAAACAGGCTGAGAACCCGCCCCCTCCCTAAACGTCAGATTTACACTACATGAGGGGGTGGTCAATTTGGTCTTCACCGGAGCAACCAAGGAACCTAGTGCATTCACATCAGCAGATAAGGCAGGAATGGAGACAAATCCCATTTGTGATATTGCACATGATCTTCTACAGAGGCTGCCCTAAAAACATTTATTACTACATTGTAAACTTTCTTGAAATAATGACAACAGATGGAAAGAAAAAAAAAACCCAACACATTCAGTGGTGAAGTCCCTAAAACTATTACAAGCGTATGGCTCTTGTTTCAGTGTGAGCTGCCAGTTAAAGTAGTTCCTCTCCAACCATCCATTTACTGTAAATCACACAACTGGTCATTCTGTGACAGACAATGCCTCGTCCATCTTTATATCACCCAAACAAAGAGAAAAATAAACAAAAACTGCAAACACAATGTCAAGTATTTTAGAGGGGCATGACCTCAATGAACTCAACTAATTAATTACTAAGTGGATTAAAAGTTTCTTTAAATGACAAACCTGTTTAAAAAAAAAAAAAAAAAAAATCAAAAACACAGTGACAAGGGGACTACATTAACTCCTACCTGGAAACACTCCAAAAAGTATTTCTGGATCATTGTTTACAAAACCTGAAACTTGAAATATCCACTATTATCACCCTTGTTTTGGTCCTGAATCCTACATGATTTTATATCCTGCTTTGTTTTTCTTTTTTTATGTTTTTTTTGTGGACACAGTGAGTTCATTGAAAGTAACAACATAATTGTAAGTCTAGTTTTTCTTGGTTGGTCTCAGTGAACAACACAAATGGTCAGTTGTCACTATTTTGTAGTACTCTTGGATCCTGCACTGACAGCTCCAGGCTTCTGTTCCCTTCCACAGTCTTTTACTGCAGCACCACAGTCCAGTCTGTTCCAGGGTTCATGCCTGGTTTGCGAAGTGTTAACACAGACATTGAGGCATCGAACTCAAACTCCACAGAAGTCTCTTTCCCTTTTGGACAGAGTGAAAATGATGTGCGTTAACAACCAGAAAAGCATTCAAATCAATCAGCATGGGAAAAAAACATGCTCTCTGATTAGACTACTGCATTCCACTGTGTAGATAAACTAAAATCATTTATTTTATATTATTCTCAAAGCAGACACTGGACCAACTCAAATACGTACCATCCATCCGAAGAGTAACTTTGTTCGGCTTACTAGCTCCCAGAATGACTATCTTCTCAATCCAAGATTCAGTTGAGAAGTTACACTCCGGACACAAGTTCCTAAAGTGAAAGGGAGAGAAAACAAAAAGACAGACCTCTTCACAGTCAGGTAAGACAAATACATTGGGACACTCTTTAGCAAAACAGTCATTTAGTCTTGTGAGGATTAACATGAACCTGTCACAAAAACGCCAGGTGACAACCATGAGAATGTTTGTGCTAAATGTGTGACATTTTTTGACATTTGGTTACATTTACATTAATGGCCTTTATCAGACGCTTTTATCCAAAGCGACTTTCACTCTCTGCCTACAGGGGGCAGTCTCCCCCTGGAGCAACTTAGGGTTAAGGGTCTTGCTCAGGGACCCACTGGTGGTCTGTTGAAGCTAGGACTCAAACCCATGACCTCTTGGTCTGGAGGCAAGTATCCTACCCACTGAGCTCCACCCAATGTAAATGTGTGGACATTTTAAAGCAAACACTGCCTCATGAAGGCATAGTTCATGAACTGAAGTTGTTAATCAATTAATGGTTCATTAGTTAGCATTGCTGAAAAGTGGGTCTGAAACATGAAGCATGTTAATATGTGTTTAATAACAAATTTAATTCCTAGAGGGTTCCTAGATAACTCGAGGGTGATATATAGAAGGAGTGTACCCAGACATGCATTTTTTCTGGTACAGAATAGACTAGGGCTGCACGATTATGGCCAAAATGATAATCACGATTATTTTGATCAATACTGAAATCACGATTATTAATCACGATTATTTATTATTTTAGATCAAACGCATTTTTATGTCACTTTCTATTTTAAACAAACTGTAAGTGAACAAGTCTTTCTGTTCAAAATTAATCCTCAAATAAAAATTAAAAATAAAATAAACTTTACCAGATACACACACACACACACACACACGCAAATCTGACGACATTTGAGTTTAGTTTTAGTCAATAAATTTGTACTTCAGTCTCTATTACAGTTCTATTTAACCCAGTCAGTGTAGTATAAGTA
>JBBPDH010194183.1:0-16072 GCA_037974565.1 Clupeocharax schoutedeni | reverse complement strand
GACCTTAGGTCTTCTAAATGATTGTTTAAAAGAACCTCTAAAAGCACAAATTGATTAATTACATCAGATGTCAGATACTACCATAGTTTTTTTTAGATTTTACAAGATTAATTTATTAGGATTAATTCATCAAGTTAAACAAAGTCACTCAGAATGGGTTTGGTGTGAAATGCTCAGTTCTGGAAAAACAGATCCAGTCAGAACTCTCGAAACTAGACATCTGCCTCTAAAAGCTCCTTCCCAGAGAGTTATTACATGAATTGGTTATGAACACACTGCCTGATGGCTGAGACACTGTTTTACCAGGGTATTTAGAAACATTTCGGGCAGAATTCAGGGTGGAGGAATACATGCAGGGTGTTGCTAGGCAAACTTAATTAGTTCAGATTTGCCATTATTTCACTACTCCATATAAAACATGTCGGGCTTAAATAGAAAATAAATTTGTTATACTGTGATGTAGACATCGAGACTCCTGGTTTCACCACCAGTGTAAAGAAAGACTGAATTATTCTACATAGCCAGATCTAACCCTATTTTACAATGAAAATTCTACATAAACTAAGTATTTCATATTATTTCTGAATTAGGCATATGCACAAGCTTGAAATTGGTGGAATTTCCCTTCGCAAGCTGATGTTAGAATGTCACAGGCTGGTCGGTCAGTTTTACTATAATAAAATGTCCTATATGTAAATAAACCCCGTCCCTGTAGCAGATGATGCTAAGCTAAAGAGTTTGCGTGCTTCCCTTGAGGCTGCGATACATTTTAAAGACTAGAGCAGCTTTAAAGAATACGTTAAATTAAGCGTTTACCATTCGATTCTGCTTCAAAACATCCGCCAAACTCTCACCACGCTCCTACTTTGCGTGCAACACCATAAACTGGTCGACGGAAAATGTTTCTGTGTCAATGTTTCCGCGCCGGATTCAAAGGGGACTTTTAGACAGCCTGTGGGGAAAAAAAAGTTTTATGTTTATTTCATTTATTATTGTTGCTAATATAGGGTGCAATTATAAAGGGGTATTCCAGAAAGCGGGTTATACTACATAACCGAACCAGGTAAGTTCAAGTGTAAGTTAGTGCAGAACTTACCCGGTTATATAGCATAACTTGGCTTCTGGAATACCCACCTGATGTTAGCCTTCTCGTCTAACATAAGTGCCTGACCTCATAAATGCCCTACAAAATGAATGGGCACAAATTCCCACAGTAATTCATGGATAGCCTCATCATTTAATGTCAACGACCGAATGGTGAGACGTCCCAATACTTTTGTCCATACAGTTTAGCTCCCTTGAGGGATGAAGGATGAGTTTAATTGGAATTTGTGATGGCTGAATGCAATCAAATCCAGTGTTTCAATGTCTACTCCCGGTTCCAAATTAGGCAAATGATCTCATTTACCTAAATAATTGATGTAAACAGTGATGTAATCAATTCATCATAATTAAAATCAACTATTAAAAGTACAATAAAATTGTATTGGACAAATCTCCTAATAATATTATTTTATAAATAAACTGAAACTGTTCCAAAGTATTACGCACAGTAAGTTTCAAAACACTTTATAAGTTGTAAATAACTGAAAATTGTCATTTGTTGTGTCTGCAGCATATTTTTCCTGCATGAATTTGTTTGCAATAACAGCCTCCCAGAGCTGCTGTTTGGATGTAAACTGCCTCCCACCCTCATATATCTTTTGCTTGAGGATGCTCCAATAGAATGGAGGTCAAGGGAGATGGAGGCCACACCAGGACTCTCTCCTTTTATCTCTATAGCAGACATTGATGCAGTGGTTTTCTCTGCAGCATGAGATGGTACATCGTCATGCATGAAGAGTTTATTACGGAAAGCATAGTTCTTTCTTTTACAGAGGTCATCTTTACATCTTTGGGGACCCTAAAGGGGACCACCAGCTCTCTTCCCATGATTCCAGCTCAAAACATAACTCCACCACCTCCTTGCTGACATCGCAGCCTTGTTGGAACACCATGGTCGTCCACCAACCATCCACTACTCCAAACATCTGGACCATCCAGGGTTGCAAGGAACTCATCAGTGAACAGGACTGTGTGAAAATTAGTCTTCATGTATTTCTCTGGTTTATGCACAGGCACCAGCAGCTTCAAATATTAGTTTGCTGCTCTGTAATGGCATTTCAGCAGCTGCTCTCTTAAGCCAATGCATGGATCTGGCAGAAATCTTCCTCAATGTGCCTTTATCTGCACAAACCCGTCTTGCTTTGATTCAGCCAAACATCTCTTTAATAGTGCAGTGATCACACTTAGGTTTTGATGAAATATCTAATGTTTTCATACCTCGTCCAAGGCACTGAACTATTTCACTATTTTCAGCAGCAGTGGGAGCTTTTCTTCCCCATATCGGTCGCTAACTGCTTAATAATGTGGAACAGCCTTCTTAAGCAGTTCACCCTTTAATTGGGCACACCTGGTGAACTCATTATCACAGATTTCTAAAATTGATTTCAGTGAACCAAAGAGCCCTGAGACACAATGCCGTCCACGAGTTTAATTTAAAAGCAAAAAATGTAATCTTTGTGACACTTATAATGTGGAACGGGGTGTAGTGCTAAGCTTTCTGTTATTACAACAAATCAGGGGCATGATCCCTCTATTACTACTTTTTTTCAGAAGAAATGTTAGAAGAGAAGGTGTCTGCAACAGTAATTCTACTGAGAGCAGCAGTAAGCAATAAACGACCAAATATTTTGCCAAGATGGCATTTTCTTTATTTTTGCAACTTCAAAAATAGACAAATAGAGATTTTTTGCATCTTCAGAAATTATGCAAACATTACAATCTAGTAAAACATACAAAAACAAATCATCAGATAAAACTCTTCAAACAATTTGGACCCACGTGTGGTTTAACAGTGTGTTAAAGGTTACTTTGCCACTTTGAGCTGAATGAGCAGCAGGTGGCGCTCTTGCTCCTTATACACAGCTTCAGTGAGTGTTCTGCAGCTATTTATTCAGGAGAACCACACGTTATCCCTCTGGTCCCAACACAGGAAGAATCACTAGCAGTATGTAAAGCTGTTAGAAGCTCAGGTAGTAAAAGAAGCAGATTTACACGGATCAACATTGACAGTCGCTCATCTTTCTTACACACAAACCTGAAAGACATTTGGTACAGTCAGATAATAGAACAAAGAAAAACAGAGTTTGTAACCAACACATGTTCCCTCCATCACTTTCTAAACACAGAGGGCCCAAAGCTGTGCTTCCTTCCTAAAGGGTAAGACATCTGACGAACACAAGGTAAAATATGGAAAAAATAATACCCATATTTATTGCTATCCCAATCATGCATCTAAGAGATTCTCTTTTATCACCATACATCTATAATTCTATCTATAGATCAATGCATACATATATATCCATTTAGCTCCATATATATATATATATATATATATGAAATTGGCCAAATGTGCTTTGGAATAAAACCTGTTTTTTTTACATTCACTTACCATTACATGTACATTAATTTTGTGCTAACATTAGCAGGTTTATATAGTTTTATGTACATTAACATATTCTTTGTGTAGCAAGGATTTGTTCCAAGTTCTAAACATGGTTTTAAATGTATACTGGCCAGTTAATCGTGTGGACATCTGGTGATTCAAATGGTTTCCATTTTTTCCATATATGAGCTTTTGCACCAGTTGATTGGTGCATTAATCATTGACCGTTTCAGACAAAGAGTGGCATTAATGTAGGCCAGAAATTTGTTTTTCATAAAAATGTGCATGCAGGACTCAAGTGCAATGCTAAGTTAGTTTATTTGTTCCGCATCAAGAAAGAGCTGGGGCAGAGACACTACAATGGACTAAATAGTGTTAAGCACTCAATCACGCAGGTGTGGAAGAGCAGGAATAGAAAAGGACTGAATCTCCAAACTAAACAGAGATTTACAGTAAAGGCACAGAGGGATTCTACACTATTCTACACCAGGCAGTATTTAAAACTACATGCTGCAAGCACGTCTAATCATGAGACTGGTCTTAAATCAGTCTCTGTGGAGTTAGCTCGTTCCAAGTCTGGCAATAAATCTCTCTGCCTAGCAGAGGCCCCGTAAAGCTCAGACTTTTGTTTATGTCCTGGCTGGGTTAATTGATATCTGCTATCATGGCCCTCTATGGATGTGCTTTATAAAAAAATATCAGCACCAGTGTATAGAGCAAGAGTGTGTAATTAGGCCGAGAAGAATGTTCCCCTCGCTCCCCTGAGTCTAATGATTCTGCATAGTCAATAGTGAGTACTTTGCTCTTCCAGGTTGGAAGTGCTATGGGGCACGAGTAAATAAAAAAAAAAAAAAAGTGCTACGAGTAAATACTGCACTGGAAAACACACACAAATGTGGAACAATTAAATAAAAATAACATACAAAGAAATTTACAACTTGTAAATGTTTGATCACTCTCGTCAAGTTACATTTTTGTTGACTTTCTAAATGAAAACAAGTGAACTCATCATCTACAGGACATTAACTAATTGTAGTGCAAAATGTAAATTTTTTTGAGTGTAGCACATACTGAGTTAGCATATTGGAAAATCTATTTGCAGATACAGTAAATATGGATTAAAATGTGCAGAAAATTGTTTTCAATTTATTCGACTGGATCTCCCAAATCGCATGAGACTGTTTACACTTCAGTCAAGTTAAATCTATTTAATCAAAACACAAAACTCTGTCAATGAAATACACAAATATAAACTATATGAACCTATAGGTTATGAATTTAGATAATGTAAGCAGGGGCCTCCCGTTTCTATTCAGATACAAAGAAAATGCCTACTTCCAGGCCAATCAATTACGAATCATTATCAAGTTCTGCAATAGCCTGCAAGAAAATTAGTAATGTAGCTTCTAAACAACGTTAACACTTAACTATAAACACGCACGTGTTAAACAGAACTATTTGAGGCTACATGAAGTGTGAATAATGCAGAATGACAAGCGACTGCTGAGAAAACAATAGTGGCCTTCCTTTATCTTTATCTGTTAGTATCAAACGTCCGGGGAAGCTTCATGCTGACATACGTCAGTGAAAGGTTATGAAGCTTCACGTCTGCTGATCTTACAGGCAGGGCAGAGGTGTTCTTTTTCTGTGATGAATGTTATCACCGCCCAGCAAAACATCCTGTTTACCAAGGTGAAACTCAGGAAAACGCTTTCAGTTACAGTGGAAACACATGCACACACACACACAAACACACACACACACACACACACACACACACACACTCTTTAAAGGAGAAAAGCCTGACCAGCCATATCACGACAGCGGTAGCCACGGATACGCACAGGCACCTACAAGAGCAGTGCATTCTTGGAACAGTGCATTATTAAACAGTACCTCAATTAATTCAGACATCAGCCTAAAACAAAAGACCACAATTAAGACAACAGGCTAATAATATGTCATTTGTTGCTATTCCTCAACATCCTGCCCTGGTATATTGTGTTTAGAATAGATAATTATATTCTTCAACCCCACAACGAGTATTTCAACCTAGAAGTTATAAAAGATAAATCACATCTGATGTCCTGTCGAATCATATAGTGGTAAGACCTGATTGTCTATATGCAATAGCAACACAAGTGCAGGCTTTAGTTGGCATCAACCAAGAATGACTGTAGTAGATGCACTTTTTTTAGAATTACAGTCACCTTGTGGATCCTACTGAAGATGGTTAGCCCCTAACATTCCTGCGTCTTTTCAGTAGTCCAGCTGTTCATTCACAACAACGAAGCGCACTTGAATAAAACAACAGATGTGTTTAAGCAGCAGATCACCTCGGTGACTTCAAGGGGAGGCAAAAGTAAAATGCAAAAGCTCATTTTTGTAAAATCTCCCAAAATAAATGTGCACAGTTTCAGATACAAATTCAGTCTAATCCTGGGCTTACAAATGTTTAAGAGAATCAACTTTAAAAATTTGATTTAGATGCTTAACCCATACCCAAGAGAACATCCCTGAATGAGTAGCATTCATTGTGAAAAATATTGGCTCTAAAATCCTATAAAAGTGAAAAAAGCTAAAATTCCACTATGGTCTTTAGACCAGAAGGTCAAAGGGCCAAATGCTGTTCTAGCCCAAAATAGCCAATACCAGTACTAAACTAAAGTAAATATATCAGCTGTAGAACTGTCTGAATGTTGAGGACCGTCTCAATAAAAGGTTCAGTTCTGCAGTGTCAAAGCACTTAAGTTTCTAGCTCACTAGGCCAGGCCGTGAAGTAAACCTTTAAAATGATGACCGCTATCACC
Source organism: Clupeocharax schoutedeni (assembly GCA_037974565.1). NCBI lineage: Eukaryota > Metazoa > Chordata > Actinopteri > Characiformes > Alestidae > Clupeocharax > Clupeocharax schoutedeni. The sequence goes on along the minus strand of JBBPDH010194183.1, from coordinate 9,775 downwards.
TTCTTTGCTCAGTTAAAGCTGAAAGCTACTGAAGCTTTACAGTTAATCTGGCAAATTTAGCGACAGTCAGTGAATCTTAGCCCTTCCATTAACTGCACAGAAACTTCAGCCAAAGAAACCAATGCATCAACAGCAACTCAAGTTACGGTTGGAAATATGCCCCAAAACAAAAAGTCCTTGTTAACGTTGTTCTACCAAAAAAAAAAGTCTTTATCATCCAAGGTGCTAAAAAACCTGAAAAGTTTTTGAAGTTGGAGTCACAGAGTACGACCACAGACCTGTACAAAATATGTGCTCATTCAAAATAAAATGCTACTTCAAAAACCAGCCATTCACACTTCAATTACCTACGATGCTGCAAAAAATAACAATGGACCTAAACCTGAAAAACACTGGGCTGAATCAAAGACCCTAGACTGGTTTTCGAAAAATAAGGTATACGTTCAAAAATGAGTCTGCTACATGCTGTTGTAAATTATAGATTGGAAGCCGTGGCTTTGGTCTAAGCGATCTACTATGAGCAGGGGGTTTTATGCTAAACTCTTCTTAGAGGAAGGAGGAATGGTGGTGGGGTGATCTATCTTCTTTGCAGTGCTAAAAGGCTGGCTGAAGCTCCACTCATCTCCTGCAGTCACAGAGCACTATCAGATCTGACCAGACACCCTGTTTGGAAGACATTCCTTCCACCAACTCAGGACAAGCCAATGTAGAAAAAGAAGGTGGGCACAAGGAAGAAGGCGCTGAATCCTACTGTAAAGTACACAATATAGCGATATGGCAGTTCAACTTGCATGTGCTGCCTGGCTTTCCGGATGTCTCCGCTTGGGATTCCGAAGAACCAGCACACGAGAGGGACTGTAAGAGCCTTCATCACAGCTCTTGTTACTAAAAGCAACAGCACTCCCAAGACGAATCGGAGCAGACAGAGTCCCACCAGACTGAAGCTGAGGGTCGGTGGTGGAAAAGGTAGCATAGAGGCTGGAGGATCCCTGATCAGATCAAGTTGGTAGTTAAGGTGAGATGCCACAGCTATTCCCGCCCCCGTACCCAGGATCTGAGCGGTGTCGCCCCGTGAGGTGCTCCATGTATCCAGTGTGAAAGAGAAGAGTCCCAAGCCTGCGTGTAGGGACACAATGAGGATGGGAGCGTAGTGACAAGTCAGGTTAAATGTGTCGATGACAACCAGGGTAGGACTGAAAACTAACAGGATTAGCAAGCTGTAGAGGAAACCAACTATCACGTCCTGTAGGAGAAAAAACAAAAACAAAGATATTAATATAGTAAAAATGTTATCCTTAATAAAGTTTCTTTCATACTAAATCATTATTCTTATTAAAGTTCATATATATCAAGCACACATTAAGAATCATTAAAAAAACCTTTGAGTTTTATAATCCTATAACCTCTCTGTCTTATACCTATCTCTGTGAGGACTGTCTTCTCTGTATCTCTGATAGAAGGATGGAGCGATGCAGCTGGAAGTGTCCGGGAGCAGAGAAGATACACAGTCTTTTGTTTTGACTAACCTAACGACAACTCTGTTACGCACACACATTGCTTACTGCTGTATAAACTGGCAAGCACATGCTTAGTTATTCAGAACAACTCACTTTCCAGACTTGTTCCTTTGCTGCAAGATACTATTAATCTCTCTTTTATACTTTCATTATGTCTCGTGGTGAGCTTCTTTTATTAAACCTTATCGGAGTCCTTTTTGGGAATTTCACTAACATTCTCCAACAAACAACAATAAAATTCAATTTTATTTATATAGCGCTTTTAACAATGGTCATTGTCACAAAGCAGCTTCCAAACAAAACCAAACAAAGTTAGTGTGATTAGCATTTAGTCTTCAACTCTGGATTTGAATTTGCTTTCTGGTCCTGGGATTCTTAATTACTGCAAGTGAATACTGCCATTTATTGAAGAATGCACCATGTCACTGCATTTTTATAATTAGATATCGTCACTGTCGGAACAAAACCTAATTACATAATTTGGAAACACCAATCACAATTTTATTTTGTTTTTAACATTTGCACTTAACAGACCAAAAAGTCTGGTCTAAAAGAACTTAATAAGAAGTTATTTTACAGCAGTTACAGCCACTGTAGTCTTTACAAACCCTGGAGCATGTAGTCCATTAAAAGTTACTGGTTCAGATGGGAATAACCGAAACGCTTTGAAAATTTGTGCATCAGCTAATGAAGCTAATCCTGTTCAACAGTGAACCTCTACAAGCACATCGTTGTCGAACTGTTAACTCAGCACTTCATCACATGGCTTAGAGTCTCGTTCCGCTGCGGTGAAATATCAGCTGTCTCTCTTAATCATGCATAGATGTACCTTTCTATCAGCAGTTTTATCCTACACATTTTTGCAAGGTGGTCAAAACTGTGTGCGCCTCAGTTTTAACACATAAGCTTTTGAACTCCAGCTATCAGGTTTGTAAAAGTTCAAGATTTCAAGGTACTTTATTTGTCACATGCAGTCATACAAGTACAACACACAGTGAAATGTATCCAATATCTTTCTTTCTTTAATTGCATTTGATTTACATTTTCTTAAATAATAGTTAGAAATGCCAAATAATGTTAAGCACTCATGATTTTTCATGGAAACTAATTACACAATATAACAAGCTTTATGACAGTAGGGGACATGTGTTACTTATCAATAAATGACTAACTATACAGTGGAGGAAGCATTGTGCTCTGGATTATCGCAGCTGACCTTCAAGCAATGATTACGTACTAGTTTACAGTCTAATTAGGTTACATACACACTCAGACAAATCTAGGCGGCATGATTGCTAGAACAGCCCTCTTCAAGTCTCTGTATTTGGTTTGCTATCAGAATATCACTCCCATACAGGACCCTTTACATCCATCCAAAAAAGGAGTGTTACTGCATTGCGCCGACATGTTTTCTAGGGAAACAGAGGCTATACTTTACCCACCTAGCCAGGTGTTCAAACATGTGTTCAAAGCTGTGTGCAGTGTGTGTTCAAACATGTAAGATGGCTGTGTTCCAAAGTATTTGATCTAGAATTAAATCGATGATTGGGAAACATGTTTACCAGTACAGCACAGATCTGTAGCATGTGACACTGTAGTAAATTTAAAAGGTCCATATCATAATAAACCTTTTTTAAAATAATGTTGATGTGGTACATGAACACAATTAAAGTTTCCCTCCAAATATACCAATTAAGCAGCAGACATGAAACCATGCAACTCATGTATGTATATAGTAAATGTTTAATGACAAAAACAGTCTGTTTCCTTTTAGGAGATAAAGAGAGGTTGCAAAACAGTTGTGTTGGAATGAATTCACCCTCTTAAATCCAGAATTTAATTATTCTACTTTTTAAAAAATGCATCATTATGAAATAGTACAAACATGCTTGTTTCCCCTGGGAACGTGAAAGCAGTCTATCTTTTAAACTTGCTTTCGTACACATGTCGTACCTCTGAGGGACTATTTATGTTGTTTGTATTAAAACTTACCTGGGCAGTATCTGGCACAAACTAAAACCTAAATTATTTATCATTTAACATTTTAAGAATTTTTAACAGCTATTAAAACTGGCCAAATGTAATCATGTCTAATTTATACTTTTCAAAATCACATATACAGTAGAGCAACTGTAGAAAGCAGAAGGGCTCTGTGTGATCTGTTCTACATGTGCCACATGGTCAAGAAAATATTTTAAAAACAAATGACTAGCATTTGAAAAAAATGTTGGGATTTGAAAAGCCAAAGAAATTAAATGTTTAAGCAAGTGGAAACAAAAATAAGCAAACTCTTGCTCTTTCCTATGTTAAACTTTTAGTCATCTATAGTTATAGGTACGTCTAAGTAAATTTAAATGTGACAAATATTTCTCAAAGTCTGGAGACACACCATTTTCTTTACTAAACTAAAAAAAGAATAGTACAATACATCCCTTAATTTCCTGCTATGCAAATCTCATCTAGAAAAGTGAAAATCCTGAAAGAAATATCATACTTCACCATTACAATCATTCTGTAACATTATCTTATGTTGACCTTGAACAGGGCTTGAAATCAACTTTTTTACTTGGTAGCACTGGTGCTCCCAACTTCAAAAAGTTAGGAGCACCAGCAAAAACATTAATGAGCACCACAACTACAAATTGTATATTAACAGATTTCTTTAATTTGAAAACTACACCAATCAACACCAACAACAACCAGCTACAACAAATCACTGAAGCTTTACATATCCAGAATTTGAAATTCTGTCTTCTGACTTTTTGCCATGCACTTGTCCCTGCTTTACTTTTCAAGGCAGCTTTGACCAAGCTCTCACGCTTAAAGTGCATAGATTCAGTGGTGAACGCTGTGTTACCTGCAAACTCCGTCCCACAGGTTTTACAGTGAATGTAGTGCATAGAGCCATTTTCATAGCAGAGCCACTCGAAGTCTTTTAACCATTCTCTCTGAAAATATATATATGCATTCTTGAATCATTTTGTGTCTTGCCTCTCTACAACCTTCAATCTCTTGCTATAAATTAGTGACTGCAAATGATGATCCCATTTGATTCCGTCTTTATTTTCCTTAATAATCACTTACTTAGTTAAACTTAAGGGGGCTAATCAATATACAGTATTTTTCAAGAAACTAAGACTTTTAAGGTACTCCACCGTTTGTAAAGATTTAAATACATTTTTTTCATTTTAATTTTAATTGTGACTCAAAGCAGGTATTACACACCAAGATCTGATGCATTTTATGTCAAAAATGACAATAAAAAAAGGTCCTGAGATAAAATATCTTTGACAATATGTACAAATATAATGTACAAAACATTAAAATAAACCACATGATCCTGGAAATGCGGTCCTGAAACTGTAGTCTCCGCTATATCATCCCATTCGGTAGGTGGCGCTGTTGCGAAAGAAAGCCCTGACGCTGACGGGGAAGGAAAGCAGTAAGAGACTGGACGGATGGTGAGAGAAAACAAACTGAGGTCCCTTTCGGAGAGAAGGTCCCCCAGGGAAAACGGTTTCGGGTTTGTTACAAAGGAGATTCAGAGGGTCCCCCTCGTAATGGTGAAGATCTTGTTTTGAGTTGGACTTGTGTGCACTTTGATTAAAATAAAGACAGTCTCCCTGGAACTCTCGCTGCCTGCTGCCATGTCTCTCTGCTTATTACAACTGTGTCATCAGAGCCCCAGAGAACAAATATACGGTTCAGGCTTTTAAGTGGCACTGAAATTCGCATTCTGATTCGGTCCGGTACATACCGGTTATATAGGCACCGGTGCAAAAAAAAAACAGTTCACATGACCAACAATTACATGCACTCGCACCAATGCTCCCAAATATATTTTGAGGTTGCACAGATGAAATTACGGGAGCATATACGACCAAAATGGTCGCAATTTCGAGCCCTGTTGAAGCTTGTACCACTTAGCAACTCTTGTACCTTAAGTTTCTTTAGACACGTAATTAAAATCAGATGGCAGGAATGGTAACTAGAGACTGATGCCCCTGAGTTAATGGGATCTGCTTCCTGTCTGGTCATTTAATCGACGCCCTGACACAAAATATGGTCGTCACCATGGAAACAGTCTCGCTGGAGACCGCCACTCATCACCCCAACACAGCAACCAGACACATGAGGTCATGCTCGGGTTGACATTACCACTTAGAGCGCATCAGAGACAGAGGAGGAGCGCGTCCATCCTGCCACATACACACCCTGGCCAAATTCATTAGATCATTCAGTTCCCTGTACATTACCTCCTAAAAGAAAAACCTCACTCTCCACACCCTCACAGACTCATCTGTGTCTTAGCCAGTGAAGAAAAGACAGGACAGAACAAAAACCTTGCAAGAACTCTTAAAGGTGCAATTTAAATCATAAAAAAATTAACCCACGCAAAGAGCTTTTAAATGCTATTGATGACAAACTAAAATAAAATCCAGAAAATAAATTGGCAGGCTATTAGTTTCTCAAATCTAAACTATCAAATCTAGATGGTTATCTTCCACAAGGGTTGCTTGAGTGATAGCACAAAAAAACCTTTTGCCTACCTAAGAAGATCAGTGCATGTGAAGAGCCTTTTGAAATATACAGTATATTAATAAAAACCTTACATGTAATGTACAGTCAATGTATGGAAGCTCTTTCTTGAACTTTTAATTTATGTGGAGTTTCTTTAAACCTTTTGAATGTGTCTTGAAAAAACGATTTTCCAGAAAATGATCCTCTGAAAGGTTCTTTAGAAAACCAAAAAGATTTCTTTGTTTTGAGCTGGCACATTTAACTTCAGAAAAGAATTTTTACATATTTCTATCTAAATCTGTGTGAAAAGAACATCATGAGCTGTAATGTAAATTGTCTTGTGGAGAGCAGAAAAAGCTTCCTAACTAAGGTAGTGTTAGCACCTGGTGCTCATTAATACAGTCAAGGTGGCCGAAGTGTGAAATTCGTATTAAGGTATATTATGCACCAATCTATAAAATAATTACAGACATTGAACTTTTAACACTAGAATAGCGGCTAACTGGCTATACCTATAAAGGCTGCGTGCATCAATTGACGCATTGTCCAGTTTCACACAAGATGCTTCCTGATATGACCACTGCTACAGTGTGTTCGGGCGTTTAGTCCTGTAGCCTGCTGCCATACATCCATGCAAGCTGTAGCCAGCAGACTCAGCAAGTATCCAGTGGACTTTGGACCCAGAGCCCATCATACAGCGCCAGTTGCTATATCAGAATCAGAATCACGTTTACTGGCCACATACGTAAGCCTGTCAATGGTGCCTCTCAAGCACAACAGTATAAAGCAACAACAATATGTAAAATTACATGTGTACATGTGCCTACAACACACCCATATGTCTCTTACAGAGCCTGCTGCTGCTCCAATAGGCCAACAGAAGCGATTCTGATTCTGAGCCTGATTAAATTACGTCAATTCACGCTGCCTGCCTTTCTAGTGTTAACAAGCACATTTCTGAATTTCTGAAGGGTCATTAATAACTTTACAGTAGGGCCCTTTATAGTAGTATGAACATTTTATCAGAGATACAGCACTGATTTTTAGGATCTAAAACTCTGAAAACAGCTAATATAAATGTATATGACCCCAAATTAAATTGACCCAATAGTCTGTTGACCCTTAAGCCATAAACTTAAATGTTTGAATAATGTAAATAAAATAAACCATTCAATCTTGGTGAAGAGTAGAAGTATTACTTCTACTATTACTTCTGTTAAAGTGAATCGTCTCTCCACACAAAAACACTTCATGACCTAATAATTACATGTGATAATACAGTATTGCTATTCCTAGATATTACTGGTGTTTAATTGACTGGACTTCTACTAAATACATTAAAATTCTCTGTGGATAAGGATATGGTATGCAAGTAAGAACTCTAAAATGTGAATGACTTCACTCTTTTCCACTGTAGGTTCTAATTTAAAAGCACAACCTACACATTCATTTTAAAATCATGAGCAATTATGGCCACATCAGCCACAGATCTGTAATATAAAAACACATCTATAGTTTTAACAGCAAAAAAAATATATTTAAGACTGTAAAAACTGGACTGTTGCTGGGTTTTTAAGTTCTTGAGAAGTTTTCCTTTCATGAACAGAAAATTAGTGGTCTGTGGGGAGTGTGAAGGTTTGTAATTGGCCACGCCATACATTTTCCCCAATGGTTTACACAGCCTGGAGCAATGCAAGTGGTGTTGCAGCCTCAGGACAAGAATCACAGCACCCTGAACTCGCCTTCAAAAGTTTAGGAGCAGCCTATGTGGATCACGCCTATTCCCAACGTTCAGACCACACACACACACTTTTCAACTGATAGCAATTATCTGGTTCAAGAGAGAAACAAGTCGCTTTTCCCCATGATGTAATTCTTTTTGGGGTCCACACATAATTACCCACCCATTTGCCCTCTAATTATTCTCCTCAGATATGTCTTAGGGCTGTTGTGGTGTGGGGTTCTCAGCCAGTGTGAGAGGTGTCATCCATTCAAAAACTCTGGGTGACTTGGTTAATACTTTTAAATAAAAACACAACTGTATCTCTGCATTAGACGAATGTAGTTGCAGTCTACTGCACACTGTGATTGTGTGATTATCAGCAGCACACATCAGGCTTTTTAAACCAGAAGCTACTCGTCTAGAGGCACGGTGCTCGGGGCAAATGGCAAAGAAAATACACCTGAAGCTTAAACATGTATTTTCTGCTAGTATAAATGGCCACACTGATAGTGTAGAGCACTGGAAGCAGCAGCAGTGCAGAAAGGAAGAGGTTTCCCATGTCACTTTAAAAATGTAATCCATATGCACAAAATGAGAAAAAAAAAACCCATTTTATGAGCTGATGACCAATAATGATATAATACTATATTGTGACAGATACCGATACCAATAATTGAAAATGTTTTAAAACATGACATGTATATTAAGTTTGATTCAGTCAACAAACAAGTTTGATTAAGTAAACATCCAAGATATTTGTAATTCATGCAAACATTTCACATTATTTAGCAGATACTTTTATTTGGAGCCATTCATATTAAGTACTCGAATGCTGCTTTAGCCAAGACTGAATTACTTTCCTTAGCTAAACTGGGCATCCTCAGCTGTAGTTTCAAACATCAGATGTATATGAATGAGGTGAAATATTATTTTAAAGCTGTGTATGTGTGGTTTTGAGCTTACCAGTACAGAATGCATTCCCATGTAGACACGACTCATACAAACCAGTACACACCAGCTAAGTGCAAGAGTGACTCCAAGCAGGAATGGATACTGTAGAGAAGGAAACACAAAAACTGTTAGAAACAGTTGAACAAGCTTTCTAAACTTTCTTTGTATGCTGAACAGGTTTGCCTATAGTTCACTTTGACAATTTTGTTTTCATTCACATCTCAATAAAACCAGTGGAGATTTGTACAAACTCTCTCAATATATTTACTATGACTTGATTTTGCAGAGAGTGGAGACCTGAACACACAGCTACAAAATGTACATAATTTACATATATTCTGCAATTTAAGCAGCATAACCATAAAATGTCCATCTGTCATACGTGAACACACCACAGCACACAGTGTGAACTAGAGGTTGCTGAATATATTGGCCAGCCGATATATCGAGCCGATATTTCGCATTTTTTTTACAATATCGCCATCGGCCGATATCAGAGTTTAGTACTCCGATTCAGGCATCTCTATGGACAGCCCAGTTTTACTGCGGAACACGTGATCCATGCTGCCGCTTCTTCAGAACGCCAGCCAGAAGTTTTGTGAATTGTGAAAAAACAAGGGTGTTTCAAAGACATTTGCCTTAATTAACTTAATTTACAGAAATAAAAATACTGCCCTTTAAGAAGTACAAAACCAAAAACAAGAGAAACACTGATACGCTCCACTGGGGAGATTCTGGTCTGCAGCTGCCACAGACACTGCAAACGGCGGCAGCAGCAAGGAGAAAATAAATAATCAGAATCAGAAAACTTTACTGATCCCAGAGAAAATTGCTTAAAAACTGTTAGCATTAGCAGTGCGCATTAGCATTAACAGCGAGAGAGAAAGAGAGAGAGAGAGAGAGAGATACAGAGAAAGAGAGAGAGAGATACAGAGATAGAAAGAGAGACGCGTGAGAGAGAGAGAGAGAAAGAGAGAGAGAGATACAGAGAAAGAAGAGATAGATACAGAGATAGATAGAGAGACGCGTGAGAGAGAGAGAGAGAGAGAGAGAGAAAGAGAGA
>JBBPDH010194159.1:0-16077 GCA_037974565.1 Clupeocharax schoutedeni | reverse complement strand
CCCAGTGGTGGTGCTGAAGGTAGGATTCGAACCTGTGACTTCTTGGTCTGGAGGCAAGTATCCTACCCACTGAGCTACTTCCACCCCACCCATCACTTTCATTGATAAGGTGGAGCGTTTCAGCACAAAACCCTGATTACAATCACAGTGATCTAAAAGAACAGATAACCTGTTCACTCTAAACCAGGGGTGCACACAAGTAGCTTGGTAAATGAAGGCAAGCACAGTTTGGTCACTCTCAACTCAAACACACTCACTAAACTAGCTGTGTTAGAGTAGAGAAATCACCACACAGCAGCAGACACCTTCCCTCCAGAACCAGATACTCATACAAAATAATTTTAACCCATATTTAATTTCTAATAAACTCAGAACACAACAACCATTTCATTTGACCAAACATTTATGTACAACTACATGTGTGTGTTCATTTATCTATGTAATGAGCTGAGAATGCCAAAAAATCAGGTAAAAATAAATGCCAAGAGATAAATATAAAAATGCCAAGAAAGTAATTTGTAGAGCAAATAAGATGTTTCTATACACTCTTGAATGGCTTGTATTGAAAATGTGCTCAAGAAAATGTTGATGTGCATCACTACAATCACTGAAAAATTAAAAGGTTTTGTTTTATCCTTGATTGCTGACAAACAATGACTGTGTGAAATCATCCATAGTCAGCTTTCTGTACTTAGAGCAAGCTATAGATGGACACGAACATGGACAGGTGTTTAAGAACATGACGATGCTTTCCGTGAAATAAGCCTTTAATCCAGTATGGATTATCTGGTCAGTAGAAGCCAGGATTTTTTAACAGTCCAGGCTGATGCTATAAACCACATTCAGATATCTGTTGATCAGTAGGTCAGGAACGCTGAGGTCTGAGGGGTACGCCACAATGAGAAGTAATATAAAGTTATGATACACTAGAAAATGACCACTTATAGTCTTCCAGAATTTCATAGTAAACCACTAAATCAAATGTGCTTTATGTAATGTAATAGATGTAATGTAATTAAACTTAATACACCAATAATATTGTAATTCACTTTCAAATAGAAATGCGATTCTGCAGTTAATAACTCAGTTTGCAATCTTGTGTTGTCTAATAAAACGGATGCTTAATATTTTATTTTTTGGGTTTTACTTTCTCAGTTATTTTATTTTGTTTTACTGAAGGCATATTCAGAACTGTAGGTGTACTTGGGAGACAAAGACACAGCAAGTAAGACATTCTCAGTGTTAATATCAGTAGTTCACCACTAAGTGAAAAGCTTTTAATTGCACAACGTGTTTTTCCTGATGAAAGCATTCAGGCAAAAGAGTTTTTTCTGTTTCTGACTTTCAGTAACAGTCAGATCTTTTGCACAAGGGCAACTTGTTTTTTAGATTATTAGTTTGAATAGGAATCCAGGAGATCTTAATTAGCATCAGTCTCTTTGGGTGAGGACGGTTGGTCTTCATCCTCCTTCACCTCAAGTGTCTGTTAGTAGACATAAAAGAACTGACACGTAATTGCATTGGGAGCACTAAAGCAGCAATATCCAGGGAAACTGTTGGAGAATTGGCAATGTACTTCTAACAAGTTCACTCAGAGGAGAAAATAAGGACTAGGTTTCAAATACTTTGCTTTGTATTTCAGGTTTAAGAGGAATTCATCAATATCAATATTGGTATTTATTTTAAGCATCATGAAATATAAAACATATATTTCCATATATTTCTGTAAGATCTCAACCAAGATCCAGACTCTTCTACTTCAACCAGGCAACCCACTCTAGACAACCACTTCCGATTTTCAGACAGACCCTTGATCAAGTTCCTCTCCTTCCCAATTCATTTAAATATGTATAAATATGTACAATATGTTTCTTTTGTACCACTGAAAAGAATTGTTTTGAATCAGAGACTTGCATCGGATTCAACATTACAGTTTCGCCCAGATCACTGTTTCCATAACAACAACAGACAGTCCTTATAATTTTGAAGAAGATAACAGAAAAGGTTTCTTTGGGCCTGAAGTTCTAGGAAAAAACTCATATTGGTATATTCACATTTTGTTGAACCTAACTTACCCTACAAACAGTGGTTCCTCTGTGGCATTCCTACATAGAATCCTTTTTGGGTTATATGTCTTTATTTTACATTAAAATGTTAGAAATGAAATGAAATGCGTTTGTCATTTCTACTTCAGGCTGAATTACTCCAGATTGTGCCAAATGCAAAGAATTGCATGATGTCACACTTATTAGGACAAAACAGAGCTTGACATTTTAGCTATGTTTGGTCACATTATCTTATCAGCACTGAAGCTCAAGTTGCCTAGGAAGTAGAGTTGTTGACCACCACTGACGTCAATGTGAAGATATCATCTCTGAGATTCAGAAAAGAAGTGTGTGTTGGAAGGGATTCAATCATGTGGAAGAGATTAAATCATATATAGCCCACATAGGTCAGTTGGCAGTAGCAGTAGCAGCTGACTAATTTCTGCTTCTTTTGGTAACTTTCCTGTGACTAAAGCTCGTCTCATCGACATATTCAAATGTTCCTAGAATCGATTTCAAGCTCCATTATGTTTTGAAAAAGAAAAAGACAGAAGTAAGCTGGTGAGGGGTCACCTACCTTCCTGCAAAGTCTAGGTCCAACCACAATGTGCTCAAACTAATGACTTCCTCAGAAGTTCGTGATTGGCTGGATCAAAAGGATTAAGGTTAGCTAGAAGGAGCCTGGGGAGAAGCATTTTCCACGTAGTTTGGAGCTGCAACCAAAACCTGTAGGAAAGTAGAGCAGGGTTGATCACCTATTCTGAGGTAAGGCAGGTAGAATGACACTAGTAATGTTAACAATATGCCACAAAGCTTTAAGAAAAATGTCTTTCACTCAACTTTTCACTCAACTGATGTTTTAGGTTATGCTTGACTGTGTTTCATTTTTTAGTGTCTATTGTTAAAGTAGAAAGCTGCATACAATTGGCTTTCTTTTCCAAGCACAGAGGGGTTCAGGAGAGACTTCACCACAATAATACATGTGCATCATTGAAATCATCTATGCAATGTATCTAATTTTTCTCATGCAAAGACGCTTGTAAGAATAGTATTAATTATTCAACTTGGTATAGAAATTAAATAATATTTAGTATTAATTTAGCAACTTGTTTTGTATGTTGCACTTTGACTATCTCAATAAACCCCAGTTAGTTCAATAGCCAGTCTACAAAGAAAAACTGTCACAATAAAATTGTGAAGTGTCTAAAAACAAGAAAACACGTAACATCTGTGACATTTCATGCCCTGAAACAGCATGTAATCACACCTTTCATCAAGGCGAAACCCTGGTTAGGAGTTCTGGTCTTTTCTTATGGTTTTAATACACTGGAAAATAAGAATACAGAGACTTCAGATAAATCTGTGTGTGTGTGTGTGTCATCATTAGATAGGATGCCTCATAGCACCACTGAACAAATAACACCCCAAGCCCTGTTGGATATTTGAACTAAGGTGAATATGAAACATGAATAGGACTGCATGAGAGTTATATATCAGTTACTACTGTTTTTTCTTTCAACTGCTCCAGTGATCTAAAGTGAAAGTGAGAGCAATAGAAAGCCAGTGTAGCAGAGATGGTATCATGATAGAAGAGTTAAAATGATAAGCAGAAATGGAGTAGTAATGGAGTTCATACATGTCTATGGGTATTGTAGAATTTCTTCAATATAGTAGCAGGCTGTTAAAAGCTCTTGACCTGTGCTCTGCTCTCTCTTGATCAAACACAATACTGACAAAAAACTCTTTTTTGTCAGTATTGGTGGCGGTAGCTCAGTGGGTAGGACACTTGCCTCCAGACCAAGAGGTTGCAGTTTCGAATCCTACCTCCAGCACCACCACTGGGTCCCTGAGCAAGACCCTTAACCCCAAGTTGCTCCAGGGAGACTGCCCCCTGTAGGTAGGGAATGGAAGTCGGTTTGGATAAAAGCGTCTGGTAAATGCCGTAAATGTAAATGTAAATTTCTCAAAAAAAGAACGTATTTGTGAGACACAAATAGCCTAAAAAGTCGAGTTCCACTATGTGAAGTGTTTCCTCAGACTGACAAACAAGGGTAGTCTTTAAATCACCCTTCTGCTTCTATACCCCAAATTTGGACTGTCATAAACAATCAAAAACACCTCCAAAATGTCCCAAAAGGTCTAAAACCCTCTGTACTGCTTTCAAAGGAAAGAAGCCAGCCAGCACCGCTCTGCTGGAGAGACTATCAAAAAAGTCTATCAAAATACTGGAAATACTAATTTCAGTGAGAAAATGTCACAATAGTATTACCTTGCATAATATTGACATGATTTATGACAACACGCAAATGATATTGTGAACGGTGAATATTTCATTCACTTTCATTTAATTGCAAATCGTGCTCAGTGGATCACCCCAAATGCAACAAGCAATGAATGTCATGTACTATATGTGACCACCTTTTCCAATATTTAAAAGCCGTCACTACACAGACTTGATAAACTGTCCAAAAGTTTGAAGACACTTACTCATCCAACAATCCTTCTGGAATCAGGGGTATATATTAAGAAGTTTGTCCCTTCAGCACTACATCTGTGACAAAAGATATATCTTAACTTTTACAAAAATCCTCTGTTGGAGTAACAGACTGTATTCTTCTGGGAAGGCTACACTGAAAAATTGAACATTTCTGTGAGGATTTGATTGCAGCCACAATAGTTTTTTTGAGGTCAGGTACTAATGATTAGCTCTGGATCACAAACACTATTCCAACTCATCCCAAAGGTATTCAATGCTTATGTGCGACTTTCAACTTTTCCATGCTACTGGTGGATGAGACTCATGTAATCTGGGAAAATTCTTTTAAAAAAAGACACTAGCCAAGGCTAAAAGGGAAAGAAACCATTTTCTTTAACTTTTGACAATGTCTCATCTGAAACTTGTCCAATATGCAGTTACTACATTTCTCATTGTTGAAAAGAGACAGCATACCACCAGTCTGCCAGATCAGAAAATGCCTTAAAATAGACCGTTTTTAAACCAATTATATTCTCGATATGAATGCCAGTGTAGACAGGCTTCATATTGAGAATATAATTGGTTTAAAAACGGTTTACTTTAAAGGCGTTTCCGGATCTGACTAAACAGATTAATAGTTTTTACTCTTGTACTGACACCTTGTTATTTCCCTCAAATAAAGAAAGAACTTAGAAAGAAAAATCTGTGGGCAGTAGTGATTTGAAGTGACTTTGAAAGGAACAATGAATTTCTCAGTGAATGACTTATGAAGCTATGAGTGATGAGTGACATTCTGTTGAATGAGGAGTGGTTCTTTATTTAAGTTCTTACAAAAATGAAGAAACACCCCCTCTTGTTTTCTGCTGGCTCACAAATGCTATGTGAGTTATGTGAACTGTCAGGTTAAATCTCACCTAGATGGAAATTAATAGATAAAACATCCCATGGCCAAAGCTACCAGTGGAAATTGTTGTTCCTGTTGTAGACTGGAGACGCTCCAACCACTACTCAAACTGCTCCTCAAAGAGACTCAAGAAAAAAGGGTCTCTACTCTGTAATGTGATAAATGTGTTAACAACAGCCCTTGTTATTAATTAGTCACTTTTATTTATCCTTGCTTACCATGTGAAATATCACTACTCATGTCAAAATTACTGAAATTCTACTGATCTCTATTATGTGCAATAACGTACTCCTAAAAACCATTTGAGTTACTTGTAAATAACTTTGAAGTTCTTTATCCATTTCTGTATTTCTGCAGTTTGAATACAACTTTTATCTTAGACTTTATTTTATATTGCTCCTGTCTCTGCAGTTGGAACACAAGCAATTTCCTCCAGGATCAATAAAGTTTTCTGATCCTGATTCTGATCTCGTTATGAGTTTTAGATCCTCCAGAGGTTTCTCACTCCCACTTTTGGGAGTTACTCCTCACCTCTGTTGCGTTTGGCTCACTAGGGGCTCCAAGCTTTGTTACAGTGTATTTCATATTCAGTTTTATTGGCTTTATTAAGATTTTATATTTTATATTGTCTTTGTGCCTCAGAGTGTCTGGCTACTATGCAACAAATCCTCACCTATGGTGTGGCTTATATTGTATTGTGGCGATCTGGCCTGGGAAGGGTTAACTGTGGGTTCACTTGGGGTCCATGCTCGGGCCAGGGGCGCGTGATTAGGGGAGGGGGGCGATGAGCTACACCTGTGGCTCATCGCCATGGCAACTCCCGGGCTTTTGGGGGTTCCCCTATATAAGGGGAGGGGCGGTGCCTAGTGGTAGTTCGGGGTTGGAGTGAGCACTGAGAGGGTGTAGGAGAGAGAGCAAGAAATGGAGAGAGTGCTAGCCAGCACGGGGGCAGCGTGCCTGCTGCTCCCGTGCTGTGGGGGGACTGCTGTGCTTGGTGCTTTTGGTGCCAAATAAAGGCCGACAAAAAGAATTCTCTGAGTGTGTGTGTCGCCTTCCTCCACCGGTCGCCACAGTATATATTTTTTACTTCATTCTTAATATCTGTTGTGTAGCACTGACTACTTGTCAATGTCCTTTCTCCGACCCATTACTGCAGGGATAGGCTCCGGCATCCCCCTGCAACCCTGGATAGGACATGCAACAACGGATTGATGGATTTATGCAGCTTCACTACATAAGAGAGTCGCACTGTAGGGGGCTGAGTGGTGTAAATCTTCACATGTGCAGCATCGTAGGTGTAGGAGCTATTCTAAACACTCTAATTGCATTTCTGAAAAGAGAAAGCTCTGAGCATAGGTATGCAGAAAACGTAATTAGCCTGCAATTCAGGCAGAAGCACAATCACAAAATTAAGGGTGAAAAAAGACGGGGACAGCCTCCAGCGGTTATCTGTTGCAAATGACTAATGCCTTAAATGGGGAAACATCAAACGTGTAACAAAGTGAAATGATGTGGTATTATCTGAAATGGGAACAATAGTTATTGTTTCCGGTTGTGAAATTGCAGTAGCGAACCTGGCAGCCCCGATAAAAATAAAGAGCACATTTGAATTAGGGAGTGGGAGGACTTTTACAGTCCAGTGAAAGCAAATGGAACTGCCCTTACACAACCTATCTTTGACAGGAGGTATGGTGCTCTAATGAACAAATAGCTCCGTTAAAAGTATAATTATTCACCCTATTGGCTGTGTGATGGACATGCACACACAGTCTCTCTCTCTCTCTCTCACACACACACACACACACACACACACACACACACACACACACACACACATACACTGCCAGAGATGCATAGCTGAACTGGTGCTAAAATACACAGCTGAGGATCCTAAAGGTGTCTCACAGACATGGGATACAACTTTATCTCTTAGAGACGTGTTTGCTTGGATCATTCAGTGATCAAAGGCATCGCAATGCAAATTGGAGGTAAAGTGCATTACATATTCCCTCTGTTCACTAAAAAGATGTACTTCTGTCCATCCCCCCAACCCCTAACACACACACACACACACACCCACACGGACATGTCCTCTGACAAGGCAAAAACAAACACCACCATGTCGCAAACATCCTGTATAATTTATAGAGCAAGCAAACCCAGAGTCCATCAAGCTGGGCTAGTTAGCAAGAAAGCTTCATGTTTTTCCAATAAACATCCAACGTAATCATAATCAAGCAGCTTCCGGGTTCATTTATGCAGATGCATGTCTAAACATAACATTTCATCATGCCAGCACGGTCACATGTTATCCAAAACAACATCTGGAAGGCTATAAAATAATGAGCTTTCAGAACATATAGCCTGCACTTCACAGAGCCCCGGGGTATCTCAATACGCCATAGAAGGCCAGGCTGGCAGTTTTTGCGCAGTCATATTGGAGATACATCTGTCGGGAGGGGTGCACGTCTAATAACTGTGACAAACATGAATGACAGGCAATTTCCTGTCGTCCGGCCTGGATAAAACAAAGTCTGGAAGTCTTGGGCCTGGAAAATAGACCGTGACGAAGTAGATGCCATCGCTAAATGAGAAAGAAACGCTCATATCTAAGGCGTCGGCCATAATTGCCTCTGTTTTTCATGCAGCTGCAGCTGTTATCGGCTCCAAACATCCACAGTAGGTGTGCGTATGGGTTTTCACATATTTGTTATGCTAGCTGTTTCATTCTTTGATGTATGGGGTTGTTTAAATGGAAAGGAGAATAACACCACACTGTATTTACACTTTTACTCTGTTACATTCACTTAAAATGCCATAATCTAGTCAGTTTTCAATTTGCTGTTTTTGTGATGTCACTATAATGAACATTCCTATGTCTGCTCGTCCAGCCTACAGATGTTTAGCCCCGCCCATGAGAAGTGTGCTTCAGTTCAGACTGCTTTTTGAAATCAGAGCAGCCAATCAGAATAGGGGTCTTTTACATATATCAGTCTAAAAGGCACAAAACTGTTATAGGGATAAAAAAGAGGTTGGAAAATGACTTTCTGTGGCCATTGAACCACACAAAATTAATAAGTGTACCCCAGGGAAATGCAAGGAGACCGCAAGGAGTAATTTTAAATAGCTGCCAACCATTTATATTACATTTAGATTTTAATGAATTAAAATGAATTAGTCTTTAATGTGAATTAATGTGAACTATCACAGGGTGGGCTGTGCTTGCTTCTGATTTTTACCTTTAAGTTTTCCCTTTCCACTAGTAAACTAAATGTAACTCTTATTGCTGTATTCTAATCATACAAACTCTGTTCACTGTTCATAGCAGATGTTAAAAATTCATAAAAACTAGACAGAAGAGTTTTGCTCATTGTGTGAAGCAGTCAGAAGTTATGGGTGGGAATTCTTTGGCAAGACTTAATACGACCGCTGGGAATAAAACAAGCATTTTTCTTAATCCTGTATTTTATGTTCATCTTGGTGTGCTGGACTGTGTGAGGTCAGGACTGTGTGAGGACACGTAGGACGGTGTGCGGCTGCCGAGTGTGTGGTGGCGGGGCTTCATGCTCTTCTCCTCTGCAGTGTCTGTTTACAATAGATAAGGCTGGGCTCTCAAAATCAGAGTCTCAGAGGCCGCTCTCCATTCATTTCTCAGGTTTGATGAAGCTTAAAAGCTCCTTTGCTTTGGAGGTCAAGGTATTTTCGCAGCTGCACGCTTTTACTCTTTCTCTCTGTCTCAACTTTCAATATTTGTTTATCTCTCTCTCTCTCTTTCTCTGAAGGCTTTGCTGTCATGTTTAATCCTCCAGCATCTCCAGGTTGTACTGTAACACAGTTTAACCCCAGGTTGTGTGCTGTCCTTTAGTAAGCTACAGCCAACACCAAAAACAAAGCAAGATGAACTCCAAAGGAAAAAAGACTTTAAAAGACAATGTTCCGACCAGAATCCCCTTATTGTTCTGCACAATGAATTAGTATTTAGGAAATATCTGTTATTACATATTATATACACATTATTACATAACGAGCACTGTGTGTTGTACTTGTAGGACTATGCATGTGACAAATAAAGAATCTTGAATCTTGAAACTAACATACACACACACACACACACACTCACACACACACACACACACAGATTTATACACTACTATTTTTTCTGTTTTTCCTATTGAAATTCAATTGATTCAATGTGTCATTGCTCATTCTGCTGAACGTTCTTCCCAAATATTTTGCAGAATATCTCATAAGTGTGCGGCTCTTGTAGGCTGCTTTGCTTTCACTTTCCTGTCCAGTTCATCCAAAAGCAATTTGATGGGGTTTCAGTCTGAAGACTCCTGGCCACTCCATGTTTTCAACTTTTTCCTGACAGAGCTTGGTTTGGTGTACTTGCTGTAGGACGAACCCGACCAACTAGGCTCAAACCAGAGGAACTGCATGGAGCTACAGAATTATTTACCTCTTCTGGATAACTTTTTAATTTTTAATTTTTTAACTTTTAATTTTTAAAGATTTTTAATCCTCTCACAGTTCAGCATTGTCCTTTGTACCATTACCTGATATTTACTGGACTTGAAAAAGCTGGCAGGCTATGATGAATTTCACCTTGATATTTTAGAGAAATGTCGAGTTCATGCAGTTTTTATCTCTCCTCCAGACTAAGTTTCACTTTCGTTTTTCATTTTGGGCCTGTGCACGCAAGTTTGACACCTGTCTGGGGGGGCGGGGGGGGTGGGTGGTTCGGGGAGGATTAAATTATCGGCGTTAACGCGAAGATTGCATGCGATTAACGGCGTTAAAAAAATTTATCGATGCCCACCTCTAGTATAAATATATATATATATATATATATTAGTGCTGGGCCGCGTGTTATATATATTCTTATCGCACGGTAAAAAAAATAAAGCCGTTAACATATATATATATGAATCAGGGTAGCTTCTGAAATACATGTGTATATTTCTTTCCTACGGGACACATTCTTTTGTAAAACCCTTATTAGGAAACGCTGTATTTTGAAGAGTTTCTGAATTCACTATTCAGAAATATTCTCAGTGAAGGTCAGTCTGATTTTCATGCATTTCTAGTCATTTTATTGCTCAGTGAACAGTCCAAATGTTCTTTTTGTGCTGTGATCTAAAAGACATTTCACGAAATATTTCCTACCTTAGTGATTATACGTGTTAAAGTGGATCCGTTTGTCATTTGGAATTTGACAGATATCACGTTTCATCTTCATCAGACCAACTGATTGGTCTCACAGGAAATGAGAAGAAGCAGGTTTTCAAGACTGAGCTTCTGTTTAGCAGGTGCAAGCAATTATCACCTCAGTCAAATACAACCACTGGAAAGGGCAGCTATGACAGAACATTCAAAAAAGATCAATAAACAAACCAAAACAGAATTAACAATGCACACACAGTTTTCAAATATTAAACCAACTAATTAATTGGTACTGTACAGAACATCTTGGCCATCTCTGCTAATTATTTGGCCATTTATCTTGTCTTTCTGCTACAAGGGGTCATTACAATAAATGCAAACAAACCAAAATACAGTACAGTAATACCCCGTTATTCGTGGGGGTTGTTACATGAGCACCCACATATAATGAAAAACCGCGTTGTTGTGCTTTAGTTTAAATACGGAAAAGTCACGAATGAGAGAAACAGAGACAGAGAGAGTAAGACAGAGCGAGAGAGAGACGATCCGTGCGCTCCAGAACGAAAGAGCAATGGAGAGAGATACAGAGAAAGAGAAAAAGAGAGAGAGGGAGAGGGAGAGAGAGAGACACGTTCTGGAAAAGTCACGAACGAGAGAGAAAAAGAGAGAGAGCACGCGAGAGAGATAAAGAGAGAGAGAGAGAGTAAGAGAGAGAGACAGAGTGAGAGCGCGCGCGAGAGAGACATATATATATAGAGAGAGAGAGAGAGAGAGGGAGACGCGCGCTCTGGAAATGTCACAAACGAGAGAGAGCCAGAGAGAGAGAGAGAGAGAGAGAGAGAGAGAGAGAGAGAGAGAGAGAGGGGTGCACGCTCTGGAAAAGTCACGAACGTGAGAGAGCGCACGAGAGAGAGATACAGAGAGAGAGAGAGAGAGAGAGAGATGCGCGCTCCGGAAAAGTCACGGACTGGAGAGAGACAGAGAGAGTGTGCGCGAGAGAGATTTACAGAGAGAGAGAGAGAGAGAGATAGGCGCACGCTCTGGAAAAGTCACGAAGGAGAGAGAGCGTGCGAGAGAGAGAGATACAGAGAGAGGAAGAGAGTCATGCGCTCAGGAAAAGTCACGAACTAAAGAGAGAGACAGATATTGAGAGAGCCTGCTTGCGAGGGACAGAGAGAGTAAGAGAGACAGAGAGAGAGACAGACAGAGCGAGAGAGGTTTAAAGTCCATGCACGGGGAGCCAAAAGAACTAAAATTAGTTTACAAAAAAACGAAATACTGCCACGAAAAAAGCAAAAAAAACAGGGAATATTTGCAGGTTCAGCTTTGTTTTGAATATTTCAGCGTAAAACGATCAGTTTCATTCTAAAAAAAAAAAACGCGGGTGACTGGTCCGTGTAAAACTGGGGGTTTACTGTAATAAAGGGTCCAGATCTGTTGTATGTGTGAACACAAATTCATATTTTGTGAGCTAGCAATAAGAACAAATCTATCGCATGTTTAAAAGTGCATCAGCAGCTCCTGATTTAATGTAACGAACAAGTGATACCAAACCAGGTATTTAATGGCAACTACAAGAGGGAGAGGAACTGGAAATTCTTAAGCAGATACTTTTTTCTGTTCAATATTTTTGTTTGCAAAATTGTGTGGCTAATAAAGTTGTATCTTATCTTGATACACATAAAATCATTCCAATTCTTGGAAAACTGAGTGAGAGAGAGAGAGAGACTGAGCGTGAGCGAGAGAGACTGAGCGAGCGAGAGAGAGAGACAGCGAGAGTGAGAGAGAGAGACTGAGCGAGAGAGACAGAGAGAGACTGAGTGAGAGAGACAGAGAGAGAGACAGCGAGAGATAGGGAGAAATAGAGTGAGAGACTGAGTGAGAGAGACAGAGAAAGAGAGAATCAGGCAAGACTGCTATCATTTATTTAATGGAGAATTACTACATCTTTCTTAGTAAACAGAGAAAGAGAGAGGAAGGAAGGAAGTTTGCTTTTATTTTACAGTGAATTACTAATTACTTTTTTCTCCAAATAAATAAATAAATACCAACATTGTATTCTCTGATATGTAAATAATCCTCCATTACAGATCTTAAGCTACAGTTTGTTCCATATTCATATGCAGCTGCGAAAATTAGCCACATGCTGACTGCATGTCTAAGCCTTTAAATCCACTTTTTAAAAGAAAAAATCTGATTTGAGCGTTTCATCACACAACCTAAATTCAATCAAAGGATACGGAGGGACTGCACAGAATCCTCCATAGCCCTCCATGCTTTCACCAAATCTAAAGGCGCTCTGATAAGAAAGCGTCATTTCGGTGGTACGGAAGGGGGAATCAGGAATACACAAAAATCTCTTACACTGTGAATCTGCGGTGCCTTAGACCAAAAATGTGGAGACGGTAGGGACACATTTCTCCCAATATCCAGCGAACTGGCTAAAGCTTTTTCAGACTTGAAACTGCAAAGTTTGTAGGTGAGAAAGAGGGTCTTTATAGTAATAATTCTGTACTTGAAAATATGGAACACATCGCGTTTGGTGTTGATTCATTAGGAGGCTAGTGTTGCACAGTAAACCAATACTCAAAAAGTGCAGCGATCCTCGTATTTATGATGGACATTTTTATTTTTATATTTAGGAAATACAGATTTCTTGGTCAATGGTTTAAAAAAAGGTAATCATGCCTGCCTTGAAAAAGGAGAATTCAAGGTTCCAGTAAAGTGACAAATTAAAATAAAGAATTTCTTATTGGTTACATTTACTTTAATGTAAATGTATGAAAGATAAGAGTCCATTCTCAGAATGTCCACAGTTAGAACTGTGGTAGTGATGGAGCGTGACCGGATGTTTGAAGAGTATAATGCAATGGTTTAAATGTATGAAGGATAATGGTCCATTCTAGAGGAAACTTGCAGAGTTAGAACTGTGGTAGTCCCAGCCCCTCCCCCCAGTAATTTTTCTGGTGCCTTTGACAATAACTAAAATGTCTGCATTTACGTTACAGATGCGACCCCTGGTTCCACTCACTACCACCATAAAGAAATCACTGTAAATAGGTTGCATTTCTCTACTGCGACTGTAACACCAAATCCACACATAATTCATTAATTTTTCTCAAACACTGAATTATCCAGAATAGAATTGGTGGAAATCCATTTTAAAAGACTTTAGGTCAATGTGATATTAATATCAGGAGCGAACAACAGTGATATCCACATTCACCTCCGGCTCCATCTACTGCGGTCACTCAAAAGTGCACAGCCAAAAGCCAAGTCTCGCTTCCAATTTCATGCTCCCTGCTCATCGAGGAAGGCACAAAAAAAATCAGGCTTGAATAAAGACTTGGATAATCAATACATTTCCTCAACATAGACCCCCACACTCAGACACACACTTGTATATCTGTCAAAGGTCTAGAGAAGGATAAAGAAGAGTCTTATCTTTATCACTATCTCCATTTTAAAATTGCAGTAATGACATCAAAACTATGAAATTACACTTGTGAGACATTGAGTGACCAAAACATGAATAACATCACATTAATGCCACATTTTTTCACATAAGCCCCTCAGATAAAGCTGTACACATGCTTGGCAGTCTGAAATTCATACGGACTATGAATGTCTAAAGAAAATCATTTCCTGATTGTTTTGTTTGACTTGAACGACTGCTTGTTCTGTACTGAACCACAAATCTGCTCTTCAGATTCCTCACATTATACCTACTGATATTCACCCATATTAACACCATACTTCCACTATCCCGAGCCTAATAATATTTTAAATATTTTATCATTGTTTTCTTTTTTAAACTTTGTCACATCTTTAGCTTACTCCAACCTCCTTCAGGTCACTTTCTCTCTGGACACATTCAGTCACTTACTGTTGTTAATGTTGTACCGCACCGAGACTGGATGCCTGTTTCAAACTGAATGTTCCAAAAATGAGGCTGAGCAATGTCAAAAAATATATAGTAGCATTTCCAAAGAGATCACATCTTGAATAGCTTAATGGCATTGAGTCAGGTGTGTTAGAATATGGACAGCCGGTGACGCAAATACACACTGCAGTGCAGGAGACCTGAAAAAACAAGCTGCATTCTATGTATTTTGTTGGGGTGCACAAAAAAATGCAGCATCCTTTAGTTGTATATTACGCATTTCAATGCACATCTTCTGTTGTAGAAATATATCCTGTAGGATCACTGCAGATACATTCAAACACAGAGGATAATGCGTTTTTTGCCTCAAACAGAGGAATGGAGTGGGTGAACTGAGTGGGAGATTATTTCCCTTGGAATGGATTGTGACCTGAAACTGCTGAGAAAGACAGCATGAAACCTCCTTTGACAGGTCTATATCTCCCACATCCCTCTGTGTCCCTGCCATCTGGTGGCCATCCCTAGGAACTGATGGGGTCAAATCTAACCAGTGCTCCTCATTCACATTACAGGTCTAATTTCCCAATGTTGAGTTTATTCACATTGTAAGTGACCCAAATCTGTCAGTGCTGTTAATGCTCAGTAATGACATCAAAACTATGAAATTACACTTGTGAGACATTCAGTGACCAAAACATGAAAAACATCACTTGACCCCAACATGCACAGTTGATCATTATCATTATAACTGATCAATGGTTGCAGTGTGGCAAGGTGAATTATCCTACTGGAAGAGGACACTGCCTTTAGGGAATACCACTGCCATGAAGTGACACACACCTGGCTGTCCACTTTATGTAAAAGAAAACATGATTCATCAAACCAGGCCACCTTCTTAAATTGCTCCATGGTCCAGTCCTGACACTTATAAAGTAAAGTTAAGTGGCCCCTTATTAGGGCTGGGCGATAAAACGATAATGATGTACCACGATAGTCATGTGATCGATATCAATAAAAAATGTGTGTGATATTTTTTATTCTTCGTTGGAAGAAAACAGACGCTGTAAAGCTAGTTTGGTTGCTAGTTTGGATCCAAGCCAAAAACGCAGCTGTCATAAATGGTAGTAGCACAGCAAAACAACTTTTATGGAAGTTCTGCAGTTTTTTGTGAATCACAAAGCTTCAGACGTCATCCTGAGCCTTGTTTGCACTTCCTGTGTCGCGTAGAAGTAAAGTTATAAGAATTTAAAAAACATGGGAAAATACAGCTAGTAGTGATTTAAAGATGGCGTCGCACACATGGGCAACTAAACAACAAAAACGCCACATTTTCTTTCATTTTGCACCTTAAATGTTGAGGTAATTGTTAAGTGTTCATTGTGACTTTAGACTTATGTTTACATTTTAATTATTTGAGTTTTCCATGGCTGTTGACCTATCTGTCTTAATAACTGAGGGGATTGTGAGCAGAGGAAGTTTAAGTTTAAAATAAAAATTAGGGATGAACCGAATATTCGGCCACTGAAAATTTTCGGCCGAAAATCGCAAAAATGCATTTTCGGTATCGGCCGAAATATTTTTTTTAACTTGACCGAAACAGTGATGA